>JAQFYM010005992.1:0-12356 GCA_034694785.1 Agrenia bidenticulata
ATTATTGAGAAAGGCAAAGATAAAAATTTAACAATTAGCGCAAATGAAAGCTTCTTTCTTACATACGAATCTCCAGTGGATTTTATAAAGTCATTGAATCTACACGATAATATTAGATTCACTATAAAATCAAATATAAACAGAGAAGGGGATTTATCAAGTGTAGGAAAGTCCAAAAAAAGAAAAAGTATGATAGACTCATCGAATATTTCATCGATTAACGAAGTTCAATATTCATATGAAAATCAAAAGAGCCTAAAAACATCATTCGGATCAGATATAGAAGAACTCAAAGACTCCACTAATACATTCGAAAGCAAAAAAATATTTAATTGGGAATCAAAAGAAGTTTTAAAAGCACCAAAGCAGACTACTTCTAGAAAAAACAAGAACACAAAGGATAATAGACAAGATAAATATTATTATCATGAGACTGAATCAATTGTAGATAATGAGTCTTCCGATGTAAATATAAAAAAGAAATTGCTAAATCTTCTAACCCTAAGTCAATCCACATATGAAACCAAAACAGAAATGAAACACAAATTAAATAGAAAAGAACATTTATCACAATGTTCTATGTCCATGGAGAGTGATAGTCTGACACGGGATGTATATGACCATAAACACAAACATGAAAATATAAGCTCTAATGAAGCCAAATCACAGTTACTGTTAACGAGTAGTGAAGTTACAGTACCAGAAAAATATAAGCAAATAGTCATAAATATATTAGCAAATAAGAAAAAACTATTTAAAGAGGTTGAAAGATGTTATATCCACAAGGAGAAGAAGAAACTATGCGATATTATACTACTTATATCGAATTCTAAGAAATATGTCGATGAGATTACTATCTATAAAGATATGTAAATTAATAGTGCGAATAAATATAAACATAATATTGATATCGTAAATATGCAAATAATATATTCTATTTTTATACATAATTTAATTAAAATAATTGTCTAATAAGTGTCTTAATAAATCCTACCTTCTCTTCTTGCATACTTTCTTGAAAAAATGGCACATGCAATCTCTATAAACAAATGTGTAAACGTAAACATTCAAGAATAGTGTAAATAATAACATAGAAACTATGCCCCTTAAATTAAATACACGAGCACATCATAAACATGTTGATAAAAAATAACCAATAAAGATAAATGGAGTAACAAATCAAAAAGGGGTAAATAGCTCCTCCCGCAATAGAAGTAGATGATGCAGTTTACTGTATGATGTAAAATTTATAAATGGTGTAATTATATTGTATACAAGATATTACATTACATTTTTACAGAAAAATTATGGATCATCATTTTTATTATTATGTAAAATTTAAAATAAACAAGTAGTTGTAGAAATGTTAATGAAAGGGGTAAATATTTTGATAATAGAGATTATCTATCATTATTGTTGTCGGGGAATTCTTTGACCAGGCATGATTTTTGCATGATTTCTGCATATTTTGAAGATATTTTTTGACCTATTATGCCCAAAATATGACGCAGAATACGATGAGCGTGCATCATGTCCAGGGAAGGAAAAACCCAACTTTTTCACAAAGACTGGGTGGGTTTTTTGGGTAATTTAAAAACTCAGGGTTTTTTTTTGTTTTTAAATTTTTTTTAAAGTGTAATGAAGCTATCTGCGCAGATTACTACAGTTTCAGACTAAATAATTGTTATTATAGATTATGGGAGAACTTTATCGGACATTAACAAGATTTAAGACAGTACTGTAGTGATTTTTACAAATTTATATATATTTGTCAGTAATAAACACTTATTTACAAGTTTAATTTTTCTGAAAAAAATTTATAAGTAACTTATATAATGTTTCATCTATTAGTTTTTGTCTAAGAAAAAATAGAATTTACATTTGGATATTTATAGTTTTTATATCTTGTAAGAAAGAAAGTAATTTTTTTAAGTTGACCAGGAAAAATGCGTGCTAATTGTAAAGCGTTTTAATTTCTTAATATACAGTAAATCTTAATACGTTACATTTTATAAAAGCTTTTATTCACAAATGTTCACCTTAAACCAGGGGGTCCGAATATGGTATGGTCATATTATGGGGTATGATTTTTTACATTGCCCCCCATTATGGCGTATATGGTAAAAAATGGCAAGTTCACAAGTCAAATATTAAGAACATATAAAAATTGTAAATATATAAAAAATACTTGGATTTAAGACAGACCAATGTATTAAGTTGCCTCGAAATTTTTTTTTACGGTGTAAATGCATTAAAAAAGTACATATAAAAAATCTACAATATGAATAGTATGTTTTCATAGTTTAATTCTGCATCGTTGTTGTATTCGCTCCATTTGAAAAATTTATTCGTTGAAATTACTTTACTGTAAGTTTCCTATTTATTTATACTGTTTTAAAATACTTTATATAGTTTTATTTTTGACCTTGTGCACGTATTATATACTAGAAAAGGGTAGTTTACAACAGTTTAGCGATAAGGCATTTCAGCACTTTATTATACCTGTTTTATTTATGATTATTTGCTTCTAAATGGCTAAAAATATAAATTGATATCCTTTTCTACCTCCTATGTACAGAATATATAATTTATAACATTTCTAATGTGTATTTTTTTTATTTTTTTATTTAAAATGTTATTTATGTATTTATAATTATACTATAAATAGTAAAACATGTATTCCTTATAATATATAATGTATACTGGGCGAAATATATAGAAATGAATAAGATATTTTTGTACTCCTGATTATTATAACATATTTTTTAAGACTCGTATATTCTTTAAAAATCAAGAAAAGATTGTTTAACAATAAAACGTGATGCATAGATCGTAACTATTATTAAATTATATATGTTTTGATAACAGTAGTTTTGTGGTAAAGGTGGTACTTGTTGAATTGGTAACAAAAATTATATGGAAAAAATATGGAAGAATATTTCCCTCATTATTGGCATATAAATATGGCCATAAATGGTATGAGGCGATATTTTTTGTGGAATCCCTTTTTAAACTATAATAATATTGCAATAAAAACTTTTAAAAAACCTAGAAAAACTTAAATATATCAATACCCTACCGTAGTTTTTTCTAAAACGGCAAAAAATATTTGTCCTCTATAAATCAAATGTAAAAAACCGTTGAATACGAAGTCAGGAATAACATATGATTGTTTTGTAAAGAAATAAATATAAAAAAATCACACAATAAACAATTCTTTTTCATAACATTTTTGTCAAAACCCAGAAAAACCCAAAGTTGAAATTTTTGTCTGGGTGGGTTTTTTAAAAAATTCAGAAAAACCCCGTCTTAAAAAACCCATGGCTGGCATCCCTGATCATGTCGAGTCGAAGTCAATAAAAATGGATACTGTCATACGATGACACAATGGCAATGACCATTGAGTGACATCATTTATAAAACATTACAATTACGATAAGAAAGAAAAAAACTTTAACTACAATTGAAGTGATTTAAATGTCAAATGTATTTTAATCTACTTTCAATGGAAAAGATATAGCAAAAAAGATATAAACAAACAATAAATAAATAAACAATGAATCCAAAGATCTTTCATCTTTAAATTCTTCTCCTTCATCTCCTCAAACCCATGCAAGGATGACATTGGCGCAAGACACTAAGAAAAATACCATAGTATGATATAAATGCATAGTACTCTTACGATTTCTCCTGAGCCAATCCCGCAGTTTGGTGGCATGAAAAAGAAGAACCCAAAAACATTCCTCGACAAAATTTTTTGTTGTGTGAAGAACAATGGAGTAATAAGATACTACTCGATTGTATAAAATATACGCTTTATGAACAACCGTAGTTATGGTTCGATGCATTGTGGAGTGATGAAATCACAGATTTTGCAAGTTTTAAATTTGAGTTTAGCAAGAAATACTTACAGCAAAAAGAATATGATACGGCATATGAATATTTAAAGGAACTTATAAAGGTTCCTGCCAAAAAAAACAATACAATTTTTTATATACACTGAAGATATTAGCAAAGAGAAAGGCAAAAGTGAAAACATGTAAGACTAAGACTAAAATGATAAAGTATATGCCCAAGTTTATCCATGAGAGATATATGAAATCAATACAAGAAATGAACAGTTACAAATAACTGAAAAGAATGAGAAAGCAATTAACAAATATAATACTTATGGAGATATATATAGAAAGAAGCAAAGCAGGTAGTGCGCGTGAATACAACGGGAAATATTCCAGACCATATAAAAAAGATTGCAGCCCCTAGAAATTATAAGAAAAATTATAACCATGTTGATCGTAAAATAGAATTACGTATGAAAGGTGATGACTGGAACAACAGATACCGAACAGCCAAGCAAGAAGTTGTGACAACCAGGCAACTATATATAAGAAAGATGAACAGAAATATGAAAACGCAAGATAAGCCACATAAACAATACTTGCAAATATACAAGAACACTATAGCCACTAAATATAACAAACGCACCAAGTCAATATATACGAGATTCAACTTCGAAAAACTAAGAGAGGATACCCATGAGAGAGAAAACAAAAAGTGAATAAACTGCATCTGGTCAAGGCAAATAAAATGGTCAACAAATTGATAAGACACATGAAGGTAATAATAGATTTTTTATTTCTAAGGACTGTGCATAAAAAGTACAAGCGGTGCCATTTACGAATGTAAGCCCAAGAATAGAGTTTGTCTTGAATATAGGGCATGGAGATGCTTTATTAGATACAGAAGCAAGTATTTCAGTTATTATCGTAAAGTCTTGATAGTAAGATGGGGTAAAAATATATAAGATTTACTTTAAAGACTTGTTTCTTCTTAGCCCTTAAACTTATGACCAAGACATAAGACTTTTAAAGCCCAATTCGAACGCAGTATACTACAAAAGGTCAACTTCGGTATGTTACAAGGTACTTTGAAAGCGACTAAACTCCTGACGAGTTTTCCTTTGTAAAGGGCTAACAGTTGAAAAGCTGTTAAGATAAGTAGCATCCTCTAATACGCTTTAAAATGGGTTAAAGCCTTGAATTGCAAATAGGATGTGGTCGCAAGCTATTTTATCCCGAGGTCGACAATGAAGTATGTAAAAGGATTCTTGATTTTAGGGCAGATTTTCTTCTAGTTGATTACAAGATTATCCGTTCCGAAGCCATGTAATTGTTGTAGAACTCAATAAGAACAACAAGACAATTCTCTTGCCTTAATTTTCCTGTTGTCGGATAAAAGCGTCTATGATCCGATTCCATTTGGTAAGAAGAAAAGCCAGTACCTAAAGGAACAAAACCTTATTGATAATAGTATATTTGCAGTTTTAAGGCACAAGATTAAGGCAACTATCATAATCCATAAAAAAACGATTGATAATATATATAATATGGACGAGACAAGGGTATTTTTCGATTTAAATCCGGACATTTATTGACCACTAAAATGCTAAGGTGCGATTCAATTAAAAGGAATAATTCCTCAAAGTCGCGCTGCACGGTCGTTATTACAGTAGGTGCATCAGGGAATGTAGTAAAGCCACATATAATATTATAAGAAAAAATAATGACTAGTAATCTTAAAGACATCGCCGGTATTATTAATATCCTTGTGCAGCAAAACGCGTTGATAGATCAAATTATAAAGCATGAATATATTAAAAACCGTTCTTTCTCTGTTGAGAATATATTATTAATAATGGATATATTTACTGTTCATGGTAAACGCGAAAAATCTGATACACTGACCAAAATAAATATCATGTGGTGGTTGTTCATGTTGGTAAACAAAAATATTACAACCACTGGATGTGGTTCTAATGCAAGTTTTTAAATGTCATTTAAGATTATAATTTACAGAATGATTGATGGAAGAAGGAGTAGTGTTTTAATAAGTTCAAGTACCGACTAAGGCGATGATTAGCAAATGGGTCGAATCATCACGAAAGCAACTAAAGAGGAATCAATAAAGGCGTAAATTTCCGCTGGTCGCATTGACCTTGAGAAAATATACGAAGAAACTCCTACAGCAAGTACCAGAAGCTGTGACCCATATCATTCCTCCATCATTTGACTGTATTCAGGCAACTGAACGACAAATACTTAGTAAAAGAATAAAGAATACTTGTATTGAATGTATTTTATAATAAAAACTTACTTTCAAGACTTTAATTTAATTTTATAATATTTTGAACCATATAGAATTTTAATTTACTATCAAGACTTCACGGTACTTTAAATTTTCTACAGAAACATACATTGCAATTGCAGTAGAAAAGGGAAGTAAAAAAGTAAATCGAATGAATCCGTAAAAAACAGGGTACAACGATAATACCAATAAAACTTCCTGAAGGAAAAAATGAATATTCAAATCGTAAAACGATAGTACATGAGGACGCGTCATAAATTCTGACAGTTGACATGAGCGATTTACTAAACCTTTAACTATAGAAATGTACAAAAACAATAAGAAGAGGACAATACTAACGATAAAAAATGCCAATATAGCGTAAAAGGCATTGATGTACAGTTATGACCAGAAAATTTAACAAGAAGTTGAAAATGACTGCTTTTGATTGCATCGAAAATATTGAGATAGGAGATAAAGATCTAGAAAAAGACATACAGACACAAGTAAGGAAAATTTTCTACAAACATGGTAATGTATTCTGCAAGTAAGATCGAAAGTTGACATTTAATATTGAACAGAGATAGATCTGATTGACGAAAGTAAATCGATCAAGAGCCCCATATACAAATGATCACCGAGGTGCATACAATCATATGACATAAAATTCGAAAAATACTAGAGATTGGCAATCATTGAGAAATGCATGAGTAATTAAACATCCCCAGTTGTGCTTTTAAAAAGCCGGATAATACTTTAAGGTCTTGCATTGACTACTGGCTTATATAAAAAACCACAGTAAGGAAGGTCTCCCGTATTCCACAGATCGATGACTCTTTAAAAATATTACGGGGAAAAAACAATAGTAGATGTTTAGACTTAGAAAGCAGGAAACCATCAGAAACGTATGATAGAATCGGATAAAGCACAAATGTACATTTTTGAAAAGAGATAATGTGTTAAGGTGGAATTACACGCCATTTGTACTAGTACATACGCTATTTACTTTCCAAAAAGACTTGTCACACTTTTTTGAACTATTATTTAACGCATTTACGATTGTTTACCTTGATACAAGGTAAAATTGTTCTTCTAAATATAAAAGCCATTTAAAGCACAGGGATATTATTCTGGGAAAACTAATGAAGTCGGAATAAAAGCTAAGAGTAGCAAATGTTGCTTAATAAAGTTAAGAGTGCGGTTTCTAGTTTTTGCTGTTTTTATGAACTCCATTTCTATCCCAATGAAGCAAAGAACAAAAAGTATAGAATTCAAAGACCTAGGACACTAAAGAATTTATGCAGTTTAAGCGTATATTCATGCAGTTCCAAAAATTTGTTGCTAGATGAACTTAGATATGAGCCCCTCTCTAAAAAAAGATTCCAAAAAATAGCCCAAAGACATTAAATTTAAAAAAAAACGGTAGAAAAAAGCATTTTAAAATAGATAAAAAGCAAACCCCGATGCAAATCAACCTTACTTTACCAAATTTCAGCAAACCATTTTCATACGAACCAACGCATTTGTTAAAATTTTAGCGGGTGCATTTCTTCAACAAGATTAAACAGAAGAATGAATAATTTTGCACGTACAACGTAAACTTAATGCTGCAGAAGTAAACTATACTACTCCAGAAAAGTATGTTTGGGCATAATTTATACAATCAAACATTTTCGGTGTATTTATCTGCAAAATTCATAATAAGGACAAATTCGAACATATGCAAATGGTTATTAAAAAATATAAAAAGCACCGGACGAATACGAAGATAGTTTATTTTATGACAAGAATGGTATTTTTGCTACATGATACGTCAAAGTAACAATCAACACTTTTACTGGATTCACTTTCTTAATACTTTACTACAGAACCAATAAAGGCAATACACACTAAGGATGTACAAAGCAGCACACAAGATAGCGAAGAGCATATGTTTCTGTCGTATAGCAAGAATACACATATTGATAGTGGCTTGCAGGTCAAGATGTGACATACATACTGTGCATACAAGAAGTTTAAGCTCTAAATTTATTGACAAAAAGTTGCAAACTACATCAATAACTGTTTAGTCTCCGTAAATTTTTCGAAAAAACACGTCACAAAAAAAATATATAATACAGCATACCGATTCGTTTCATACAATAGAAATAATTGTATAGCTTCTTTTTTA
This sequence comes from Agrenia bidenticulata, assembly GCA_034694785.1. Classification (NCBI taxonomy): domain Eukaryota; kingdom Metazoa; phylum Arthropoda; class Collembola; order Entomobryomorpha; family Isotomidae; genus Agrenia; species Agrenia bidenticulata. The sequence continues at coordinate 8,294 of JAQFYM010005992.1, forward strand.
AGATCTGAACATATGAATAAATTTAAAATTAATGCTACGGATCAAAAAACAAAATGTTGTGAGGCGAAAGCAACTAAGATAAAGCGCAAAGACTGTTATGAAATTTAAATATCATAATATAATACCGAATCATGGAGCCTCAGATGTTTTACTATTAGATAGAGGACTTGAATTTCAGAAAAATGTATTAAGACAAATATGCAATATTTTGGATATAAGAAAATCATTTAGAAGCGCATACCATTCACAAGGAAAAAAAAAATCGTGGAAAATCAATAAAGGCATTACTAAGTAAACGCAAGAAAATATGTACTTGAAATTAGAAATGCTGGGATGCGTACTTACCATGGGCTTTTTTACATACAGAATCTGCTTTAATTAAAAGCATTAACAAATCTCCTTTTATATTGATATAGGCGACTTTGCAAAACAATTGACAGTTGGAACAAGAAATATCTTTGAGGGCGCAGTCAGTGAGTAATTACAATGAGTGAGACTCACTAATGAAAAAAAATACACGAAACAAGGTAAATAATAGTAGAAGACTACGAAATACCTAAAACTAACAATTCAAGCAAAAAAGACAGATGAAGATAAAAAGCTTAATATTGGAAACGTTGTTATGAACAAAAATTTTATTCAAGGATCATCGGAAAAACTTGGAAAAAATGGATTGACCAATTTACAATTATTGAAAAAGGACAAAAAGTAACCTACACTATTAAGGGATGGAATATAGATATACGTAGAGTGAACAGAAAGGATATCAAATACTGTGAGCAAATTGAAGATGATACGTCAGAGACTTTTTAGGAAGGGGGAGTGTCAATCGAAGACACAATGACAATAAACATTGAGTGACATCATTACGTAAACATTACAATCATGATAAAAAAGAAAAGAGCTATATAGACAATTATAGTGACATAAATGTCAAATATATGTAAATCTACTTTGCATTTAAAAACGATAGCAAAACGAGTATAACAAACAATGGATTCGTAAACAAAGATCCAAAAGATCAGGTACCTTTAAATTCTTCAATCTTCATCCATCTATCCCCATGCAAGAATGACAGATACTTCGAATTAAGTTTAAGCTACTTAAGTCATGTAAGTCTATTCAATTAGACCATTTTCATTATATGTTAATCATATTCTTTTTGACAAATTGGTATATTTGTGCATATTTTGCGGCTTTTTGTAAAAGAAAGTATGCATTTTTGTCATAGAGTAGCTAGCCCTAATTATAAAATATTAAGCGCAATGATTCATATCGATTTTCAAAATGTAAGTCTTTTTTATTTTTATACAATACGCGTCAGCGTTTTTAGAAAAAACATTGGTAAGTACACAAAATTGCACCAAAATATATGGCCATTATCGATGAAAATCTTTTTCATACATTTTCCGTATTATAAAAAACCTAAAAGAAAAACGGACACGGATCTTTTAAAACTGAAATATCAATTCACATATTTTTTAGTTAAAAATGTATAAGAATGCAGTTTTTACTTCTAAAACAGTCTGCATCTTATAAAATAATGTTTTTTCATCTTTCCGTTGAATTAAAAACAACTAAAATCGAGTTTTGCACATGCCATCAGAAGTAAACAAATAGTTTGATGTTTTCGTAGTAAATATAAAAGTTTTGATTATCCTAAATACGTAAATACATATAACTATGCGCAACTTTCATACTAACTGTAATACTTGTCGGGACATTGTAGCTTACTGGTTTTTATGTTTAAATACATATATATATTAAAAAAGTTGTATATCTTAATAGCTGAATTTACAACAAAATTTAAAAATTCTTCCCAGTATTTTGCATAAGAAATTAAAAACAAATTTTTTCTACGCATAGATATAGATTATGCCATGCCAAGATGTCATTATGTTTGTGTGCAAAATATTACTACATCATAAAATCATATTAACGTATAATTTAATAGTTTTTTATGTCTTCAATGTAATTGTGCTATCGGAAGCTTTAAAAAAATCCTTAAAATACCACCTGAAAATTTTTTAAACCCATTTACTATAGGTCATTTTTTAAAGTATGCGTTATGACACCTACAGAAAGGCGTTTAAAATAAGATAATATGTCTGTAACGTGGATATACTTCTGTTCGAAATATCGACGCAAAGTAATACCAAAAACAGTTACGGAAAAAAAACTATGAGGATGATTTTACTGCGTTCGGTTAGTAAATATACTTCCTTGCATGCTTTTATCACTATAAAGCGTAGATAATTTGCATTTTCATATTTTACCATTATGACCACGTGTAAAGCAGGGCAAAAAAATATTCCATTGATATTCCTATATTATAATTAGAACCGCTGATACGCTTGATTCTATCTTTTAATGTAATGTTTACATTGCGTTTTTCTTCGAAAAAAAGATTTTAAAAGACTCATTACCGCCTATCGCAGTTAACTTCGCGCGCGCGATTTATTGATACATTTGGGCAAGAACTGATCAGGTAAATCAGACACCTTTATTTGTTATTTACTGTTTTATACTTGAAGCATACACAATAATCAGAAAAAGCGGATAGTTGTTGAAACATTAAGATTAAAAAAAACTGTTATACAACATCAGTAAATTTAGTTCTTTAATGCAACTTAAAACTGGCGAAATCTATGTAATTTTATTGCAAGTGATTTTATTATTATAACAAAATATGTTTTGCCCTAATTCATAAGTATTCCATTTCATTTACGATAGCTTGTTTAAAACCATATTTTACCTATAAATGTGAAATGGTCCACCGCAGTTATATCAATATAGTCTGCAGGGCAAGTCCATTTACTAAATCAAATCAAAAAATAATTTGATTTATTAGCTTATACAGTTTTTGTAAATTGCAATGGCCACATTTTACTGTTATATTTATACCTACAATGTTAAAACGACACAAATTCTATCGTGGTAAAAGAAAAGAATCGTTGGCGAAAGATTGATGTTAATAACCAGATTTACACTTACACACACTCATAGACGTACTTTCATTTTAAATAAAATTGTTTTTTTTGCCAGTTCTTTTTCTATATATAAAATATTACTAAAATTTGTTTGTATCTGCGCATAAACTTAGAGTACATCTTTGCGCTAGCGATAATTTAGACTATTGAAAAACTTGTGTATATTTATCTTAATGTTGTTTTTATATAGTCTTTTACAAGATAAATAAGAAAAATAAGAAAAACATCAAAAAAAAAAAATATTTGTAGTTTTTTATATGCATTAGACACAGGTAAAATGTATATGTCACAAATATAAAAGTATTTCAATATTAAAAGAAATTAAGACAAAAGATAATAGCTTTTCATGAATTGTGTATATGGCATTTATACACTTTTTTCTCTATATGTCAAAAAAATTAAACAACAAGATTTTAACAACATATAAAATTAACACGAGTTTTTCGCGCTTAAATAGGCGACAATTCAGGGGTGGTAATACTTTTTGGGGTCCCTGGGGACACTTTTATTTTTTTGGCCCCCTTCAAAATAATACTAGAAAAAAACGATAAAATGTAATAAGTTGCGCACAAAAAATTCCAGCCTTAATATGCATAACATCTATAAAAAAGGCTTGAGTTTAGACTATTGGCTTATATTTTGTAAATTAACAATAAATAAACACTGCCCTATCACTTGCAAAAATTAATATACGTTCAAGTTTGCTCCATTATAATAAAAATGTACGTATCCGTACTTGTTTGAACGAACAATTCTTTTAAGAATTTTGATATTCATACGGCCAAAAATGATCTTAACTCGGTTTTAGAAATTTACTCAAATAACCGATAGAAAAAGGTGTACAGCCAAATACACTTGGGATTTATAAGTATGCTTTATACGAAAAAGGTTTTTAACTGTAAGGTTTAGTCTTTGTCTAGAATAAAAAATTTAATACATCAAAAAAACGCAGATGCGTTGTCTGGGTTTGTACAGTGCTAAATTGTCCTAAGCAAACCATTATTTTTTTTTTATATTCTATGTACATTTTTTTTTAATCTCATGTTAAAAAAAATTTCCGTACAAAAAATATA
>JAQFYM010005993.1:0-12355 GCA_034694785.1 Agrenia bidenticulata
GGGTACAAGTCTTAGATAGAACACTATTTTATTTTAAATGCTGAAATAGGTTTTAGATGGATAGGAAAAGCTACAATATAAAATCTTTCCAGAATAGATATATGGATAAGGTTTCATTAACGGATAATGTTTTTATATAAGGAATGTATTTTCAAATAAATAAGTACCGTTTACAACAGTCATTTATTATTCTTAGGCTCTTAGGCCACCTTTGCTGTCCCAGAACCCCACTCGGACGTTCAAGAGTTTTTATGGATATTTACGATGCTTTTAAATACAAACATAGAAGAATGTGTAACCGTCTTTTCGTGGTTTCACACTATATCAGCGCACATAGGGCATTTTTTTAGACAATAAATTTGTTTTTTAAAAACTTTATGCACAAAATGTCAACTTACATATACTTTTATTTTTTTACATAAGTTTTGTTATAAAAATTATATTTTTTGGTTTAGGTCTTATTTATTAGATTATCATATATCGGTATTTTCATGTGGTCGTACTCTTTTCGGTCTGATTTTGGGTTCAAATTTGATTCTGTAACAGATTTTTCAAAAAAAATATTTATAAATTGTGAAGCTTGCAGTCGTATTTGCATCTCCAAATATTTTGCCGACTGCGAAACATCTTTAAATACTGTTTTTAGTTAAGTAGATTTTTTTAGTTCACTAAGCTTTAGGTCGTAAAAACTGTTTATAGTAAATAAAGTTTTTAAAATATTTTACAACTATATATAGCCTTAAAACAGCCACGGTAAAGTATACTTACAGCGAAAAACCTACAAATTGTTTTTTATTATATTAAGAGCCATATGTTATTGAATGCGTAGCTACAAATACAAATTATAACTAGTGTGTTTTGGACAATTTTTCTCGGCTGCTATAGTAGATGTGTGATAGGTAAAAAAAGTTTTGTAAAATGTATCTTAGTGCAGAATCATCATTGCTAGCCAAAAATAAAGTTAAAAAATCTTCATGCCGTTGTTTTAATAAAAAACGTGTATTCGCATAACATTACAAGTTTATTATTAGATTTTAGATATAAAAAGCATGCCCTACTTACACAACATAAAAAAAATAATTTAAGTACTTTATTTTTTACATAATATTTCAATGCAGTAGTTGTAATATTGACTAAACTTTTTTTGTCTTATGAAAAAAACGTATTCTAGTATGACATATATTGTTGTTTATGCTGTATTATCTAATTGGTTGCATGTGATTATTTTTTATTTACGAACAGTTATACTTTCTTAGTGCCTTTTAGTAATTTATCATCGAAAAAATCTTCAAAAGAGATATATTAATCCGTATAACGGATGTAATTGCAAAAAGATTACATGTAAGCTTACGGTTAACTATTGCATTTCTTTTGTTTAGATTTTTTGTACATGGATCATTTTTGTTTTTTCCCCAAAAATTGCTATTATTAAAAACGCTTATCAAGTCGTTGTAACACGAATTAAATAGTGTGGTACAATGTGCACCCGCGCCAGTGAATTTTTGTGCCGCTGCACCGCACCGCTTTGCAAATGGTGCGGTGAGTTGCGGTGCGTTTGATTGGTGCGCTGTGACAAGTATGCCACAAAAACATTACGTGAACTGAAATTATTGTGATATTAGTGCAATAAAGTTTTTTTGTGTACGTTTTGAGAAATAAGTTTAAATTATAAATGCCTAAGACTAATGAATGGATGCCACATACGGTGACCCCTGCAAAGATCATAAGCTGCTAAGCATACATGCAAAAATTTATTGCAAAACTAACTGATGCTCCATATGAATTTTATTTTTTTATAAACCTTTTTTATACCGACTTTTGTCATATTAAAACAAAGATTACTCTTAGAATCTATTTAACAGTAAAGCAAACTTACAAAAGAACTGTATACAATACAATTATCATTATATATGTATCTTTGCACTGTAAAGAAAGATTTATAACTAACCGTCTATGGCTGCAAATCAAAAGCATGGAACAGCTTCACGATATTTAACTCTTAAAAGATCAAAGCAAAATATATGAAAGGTGCTACATAATTTATTTTATAAGTTTTTTGCGGTAAATGTAAAAAGGTGCATAATGTGTTGATTTTATATAATAATAGACAAGGCATAGAATTTTAACATATTTAACAGCGACAAAATTTAAATTTAAATTTTATTAACATTTTATACCCAAGTAAACTTCTTGTTATTGCGGGCTACCTGAATGCCATCTACAGACAATTATGGCATTTTCAAAAGAAACCAAATACAAGAAATATGGCTTTCATAGTTTTATTTTTTTTATAATAAGGAACATCCAGATATTGCTTGTATTAAAGCACAGAAACGCCTAAAAAGAACTCGATTCTTTGCCAATTACACAAAACGGGGCTTATCTAAGTTCTGTTATACAAATTATGAGAATAAGAAAAGCTTAAGAATATCGTGCAGACCAGAATTTTTATGTCTCTAAAAGCGGTTTGCAAGTATCAATGAAACAACCAACACATTATTACACCATTGCGTTTTTGTACCATTATGTCATATGCTCTTTTTACCCTTTTTCCATTTCTAAGGGGGCAAAATAAAATTTTCCGTCTCTTAAAAATTCCTGAATTATAGATTTCGGGTGGTTTTTTCGTAGTAAAATATTTATGAAGAATTAAAAAAAAAACTAAAAGTGAGTGTGAAGTTCTGATACGATGCATTATTGTGTATGTGTTCTTTTGTTACTATTTTACGCCAGTCACGGCTCCCAGTATTACTTTTAAAACAATTTGATAGGTTTAAACACTGTTATACATATAAAATGTGTAAAATAACAAAAAGCTATTTTTGCTTATTATATTTGCATTTTTGTACTTTTTAAAGCTTTTACTTAGTAAGTTGTAAATAATGGTTGTTGATTCTTTGAGTCACAGGAAAAAACATTTTGCATACACCGGCAACGTCATATTATTGTAAAATCTATATTTTTTATACTAATGTTTTTTTTGTATTTTTTTCATAAAACGGAAAATTTGTCTTTACTTTTGTAAAAAATAGACTTTTGAGATAAAAATCTAGCAACGATAACCTAGCTTACAGGGCTAGCAAACCTTGTTCCATCATGCTGGCTTTGCCAGTTAGTTTTACGATGCAAATATAAAAAATTCATGTTGTTCATGTATAATATGCCAGCGAAGAAATCATAATAGCAGAACTGTGTAGCATTACATCATGAAGTCAAACATCACGTAACCGTTTTATCATAAAACCAATGTATCCCAGTTGCATACTAGAAAACGATACAAGTGCAACTATAGGTGTAATTTCACGTAAGCAGGGTTGTGGACAAAACAAAGAAATCACCTGTTTATATCAGGCCCTCCATTTACAAGTAATGGTTAGCTATTTTCTATACACCATTTTTTATGTTTATACACGACTCTTTTTTTTTACACTATTTTACATTTTTTTACACTCAAAGATTTTTTTAACTAGAGAGTGTATGTAAAAATATCTTTTTTTTGTGTACAAAAAATAATCTAGAGCTTTTTATAAAAATTTTTGCTTGGAAACACTTATACTTTGTGTTTTCTCAAAATACAGTTCTGTTTGTTTTATTTTCTGTACCATTTTTTTATTATTAAAAACTAGAAAACTGTAATAAACATATATTGTGTAAGAATCTTGCAGTTTTTATGTTTTTTCTATACGTTTTTTGGTTTGTTTAGTTTCTTTTTGTACTAGTGTAACAATGATTTATTTAGTGTTAATTTAAAAAAGATGGTGTAGGAATACTATTTAGCCAAAAAGTAATACTCAAACTCTGGCGGCATCTACCGCAAAAATGAATCAAATAGGTTGTATGGCGTGTCCAAAAAGCCATGTATTTTTCAGTTTACAGTTTTTTCTATGTTAAATATATACAAAAAAATTATATGAAAAAATAAGAAATTTTTGATTTGTAAAGACGGCCTTAGCAAAGTTGGAATTCATGTACTTAGATGATACTAATTTTATAAAGAAGATAATCTTTTTTACCCTTGCCGCGGGACAAATTTTGATAAATTCAATACGGAACTATTAAATAAAACTAACAATAACATTTTTTTTATGTTAAACAAAATAATAGATTGACTGTTGTCAGTTCCGTAGCTATGAAGGGCAGATGGGGGCTTTGCCCCCCCTGTAAAAAAAAGTTGCGCCTGAATTTGAGGGGTAGTCTTTTTTTGTGCTGCGATTTTTTTGCTTGAAAATTATAGAATTGAAAAATTTTATACTGAAAATTTTAAAAAAAAAAATAATTAAGATTTTGCATTTTATAAATCGTGTTTTTAACACAAATTTTTAACAAACAATGACTAGCCCTGGTCAGAAAAAAATCCGGACTACGCCACTGACTGTTTTACGTTGTTTTTTTTGCTGTATTGCGTTCGTTTGCAAAACCAAAATGTAATCAAGAAATGTATATATTTACATTTTTTCTTTGAACGCTATATTGGTAGTAAAAATGTCTTTTTTTATGTTTTTTGTTATGCAGAATACTATTCAGGTTCAAAGACACTCTAATAATTCATTGAAACCTGATTCCTGTCAAGTAAGTTTGATTTCGCTTTTTAAAAGTGCTCCTCGTAGAACTTACCTTAAAACCAATTTTGTAGTATAAAAAAAGCATTTAACAAAATTTATTATTTTTCAGGCTTGTTTTAAGCTTATATATATAATAAAAATGTATGAACCTGCTTTTCGACCCCAAAATAGCTATAATATGTATGTCCTTAAAAAGATGAGTTTTAATCATTGAAGAGGCCCTATGTCATTTAGGTATGACGCACTTTTTTTAGGGAAATTATACAGTACCATAGCCAAAACCTTTATCAGTAATTTAAGGCATGCATTTGCTTGTTTCTGAATCTACGACAGACAATTATTGTCATTAAAATAAAAACAATTTGTTTTGAAGATGCAATCCAAAGGTTCTCTACAGCAATTAACCATTTTTTGCTGCATTACTTCAAGGCATAAACACAAGAACCGCGATAGCAACAAAAATTAAAGCTACGAAACATATATTAAAATGTATCTCAGTACCAATGCATATATTTTTTTGTTTTAATTATACGTAAATAGTTTATTCATTTGTTTAATTTGCGATTTAGTTTTTTTTTAATTCTGTGGTTTAAAAAGTAGATAGTATAATATAAATAAATTTTTGGTTAATTAGCGCAAAATTGCATCGCCATTTATACTGTGCCATATATTTAAATTTACATTTTAATAAACTACATTGTATTATTAAAGAAATTCGGTTTGGTGATTGAAAACATAAATGTATTAATATTTTTGGTACTCGTAAATAATTTGTTCTACAGTTAAAACACGAACTTTTCATACGCTTACAAAAACGTTTTACCTGTAGTATTTGCGCAATTTCTTTCTTATTTTTGCACAAATTAGTTTACAGTTATGTTTCTTTTTTCAAATTTGTGATTTTTCAGTCTATAAAAGGTTTTTGACTAACAATTTACATATATTAAGTTACAGTATATACGTAGCTATATATGTGTAAATTATCTGCTTGTTGTAATAATATTTTTTTGCCTTTTAATTTTAATTCCTCGCAAAAATTAGACGCGAATCTATCCAAAATGCATCCTATGTTACGAACAGCTAAAAAAGACATCTTAATTTGTCGTCAAGTCAGCAAATACGGTTGAAGTATAAAAGAGGTCTGTCCGGCAACACTTAGATGGCTTTGAACAACTTGATATAAGTAACACGTGGCAAAATTACAAAAAAAAAACTTTTTTTAATAGTCTTGCTATCGACTTTGCTTACCTACAATATGCACGGTTATATGTTCGTAAGAATATGTAGCCTTTTTTTTTACCTTTTAGTACTCGCATTTATGACTCTTATATTTTATTGTTTATATAAAAGTATATACTGTTTTCTAATATATGTGGGCGTTTCTTTGATGTCTTATACGTGCTTTTACACTTATGATATATGTGTACATCATCTTTGCAAAGGAAAGCCGTGTCTTTCATTTAAATACGTTACCGTATTAAGCGAGACAAGGTTTTAAAAAAACATTGTGCAACGCCTTTATAATTATTATTTTTGCAAAAAACGTATGTGAGCTATATAAATTGGTAAAAATACAAAATTATATGATATTACCATAATTAAAAATAGTTTTAAAGACGTAAAAGTAAGTTTTAATCGTACGTATTTTACAGACATTATTGCTATAAATCTATTTGTAAGAGTCAAACCACATATGTAATTGTGATCGCAATTATAAAAGCACAATTTTCACGCCAATACGCCTATCGCTATAAATATACAGAGCAACTTTTTAGTGGTCAACATAACTAAAGATCTACAATTTAAAGTCTATGTCTTCAGGTCTTTTAATAGAAGGTTTATGTATTAATTTTACAAGACAAAATCAGGTTTTTTATTATTTTACAGGATTTTTTTTGTTCCTTAAAATGTTTAAACTAAGAGCCGTTATTTTTTTTTACTTTAAAACTTTTTTGAAAACGAAAACTTTCAATATAAAATATTTTTGTTATTGTTTCCTAAACTTTTTTCTGCAGATCTTAACAAAAAACATACATGTTCTTTTTAATAGATATTAACGGCAAAAGCGTTTTTGTTTTATTTTTTTCGTTTTTAAAAAATCTGTTATTGCTTCAAAAACTGATTTTTGTGCCGTGTGGTTTTTTTACAAAACTAGTATTTTTGATAAAAATACAGTTTTTGGGAATAAATGTCTTTTTACCATGTAAAAAGGTTTCAATAAAAACAGCGAGTCAAAACTACATAAAAAATCATTATACCTTGCATTAATATGTCATTTTTGCATTTTTGTATATTTTATGCACTTGTAAATTTGTCTGTTCACAAACTCGATTAGATTACATTATGTAAAAGATTTTGCCTTAAAAAATACATTAAAAGTATTCTGCTATATTAGGATTTTACTTTTGCAATTTGCCGTCTTTATGAGTTTTAAAAGTAAAACATAAACATGGCATCCATAAATAAATAAAAAAAGCTAAATGCAAGAAAACACAAATAAAGTTGTAGAAATTTTTTAAGGAATGTCACTTTGCAGCTTAAAAATAATACAAACATCGTTTTTCCCGAGCTAAAAAAAAGGATTATTTTTAAACTGCAGTAAATAAAAACATAAATATATTTTTTATTTAGTAGAGGAACAAAAACGCGTGACAGTTCATTTAAAGTACAACATGCAATATTCGGGGTTACCAGTACATTTTAATATAAAAAATACTGCAAGGAGCGTGAATAAAAATACAAAATTTAACCGAGGTTACAAAAAATGGGATATAGAAAAAATAAAGCCACTAGCAAAATATTTTTATCTCAAAAGTTTTACTTTCTAAAAAAGTATCCAGAAAATTGTCCATTTTTAAGATTAAAGATTTATAATAAATATTATTGTTATTTAGATATGGACGCATAGAGATACCCCCATGCAAAAAGCGACCCCCTGGGGCAAAATCAAAGTTTTATAAACTATAATAGGCGTATAGAAAGCACTTTTATAAAAAATTTTTTGTAAATATTTGAAATTACAAAAAATATTTTTTTTTCTGTGCAATATATTTCCTAAAATGAAAAATTTGTATTTTTTGCCTAAAACAAAAAAAAAAAAAACTTTTTTTAGATAGCTTTTAAATAATTTAAATTGTGGAACTTTTTTTGATTTTTGGTTTGAATATTGGCTTGTCATTAAAAAATCTATTTTTGCCCCAGGGGGTCGCGTTATATATAGGGGTCGCTGTATGCGCGCCACATTTGATAAAAAATGTTTGGTAAAAGATGACGAAATAAAATCAAAAGATGTATGATACTAAAATGTGATTTGAGGCATAAAAGGAAAAAGTTAGGAGATGCGTAAGAAGGTCGAAAAAAGATAAAAGAACAGAGATAGGATAATAAGTTTTCTAGAATTGTTACAAATCTGCAAGCCAAGGAATTCAAAACTCTGATGTTAATTTATAAAGGTACACAAAAAACTAAGAGACTTACTATTATATATAAAACATTAACGACAAAACATATAAGTAAAATTTCACCATGTGGTTTACAACATGTACTGAAATCGATATAGTAGCATATAAAACACCTAGTAATGCAGTACCAAATGACGTACAATGTACGCCAATGTAGTTGTTAACATAGTTTAGAATAGTTGTAATATATGAGGCTAGTAGTGGCTTTAATGAATAAAGTGTATAATAGAAACAGGTCTGGTACTGTCATTGCAGATACTGTCAGAATAAAAATTAGCATGGTGAGACATACAAGAATGCTATACAAGCGCATTTATTGCATAATTTCTAGAAAATTTTCTTCCTCGTATAGAAATCCGCCGACTGTACAACGACCATTTTTTGAAAATCATAGGGTTGTATTTTAGACGTACATTACAAAAATACAAATATGAACACAACCGAGATCAGTGTTTTTAATGACGACTAGAAACCAGAATATTACGAGCATATGTATACGTTTTTGTTAAATAAAAACCTGTCCAGTTTTATTTTTTGCTCAAAACAATGGCATATCCCTGTCTCACACTATACGATGTTTCCACGACATCTGTTGCATTGCAAAAAAGTTATATTGTTTTTAGCAACAAAATCTGACTATAGTGGCAAATAAACAGCAGGAATTAATAAGACAAAACGTGAGGTATGCATTAAAAACTTTTTGGTTGCAAGTATTACAGTAAATATGCATGACAACCAGTACATAAAAGTTACGCAGAAACTGCAACATAATGGATCAAAGTTGAACAAAGAAAGAAGCAGTTGGCATTTAAAAAAACGGAAATTGTACGAGCTTTTTGTTACACGTGATGCATGTAAACTAAAAGCTGTTAAAAAAGACAAAAATACCTGATTAAGCTTTTAAGACAAAAAACACAGTTACAAGGATTTTATCAAACAACGTGACCTATTGCATATTTTAAAATATGTATATAAGAACTTAAACATACTTTATAAATATAATAATAGATTTACATAGCATTCACATTATGAGCAAATCAAATACGAGATTTTACTATTGTTGCAAGAAAAAGTACATATGCATACTTTATGATAATATTATTAATAATATAGAATAGGCATGCAGAAGAAGCAAGTTACAAAGAAGCAAAACAAAAAGCAAGCAGTAAAATACAAGACAAATAAAAATGTTATATCAGTGGAGTTAAATAGACTACAAATCACGTAAAAAAATGAAAATCACAATAAAATACCATATACGGTAGTGTGAGAAGTAAATCAAATGAACGTATTTGCACTACAAAAAGTATTGCGTCAGTACAGATTAAAAGGTTTAAGCAAAAATATAAGATAAAAGGATTTTGAAGATACGTGTATACAGAGATGCATGGATATTATCAAAGAAAACATCGCTACAAATATTTTTGGCTAGAGAATAGCAATAAGTAGTTTTAAAAGGTCATCGAGGGTGATTATCGATGATATAGATGACATAACAAAAAAATCCAAAAAACAATATTAAATTTAATTTATAATGGTTAGGACAATACAGGACACAATGGAACTAGAACCAATATAGAATAAAAGCATTTAAAAAAACAATGACTATATCAACACAAAAAAGCTAAAGGTATAATGTATGACTGTGATGTATATATGCAGAATATGTAGAGAAGGTACCGAAAATGTAAAATCGAATAAATAAGCATAAATTCGCTGTGTTTGGCGTTCTTATTTTAAGAACTTAATAAAAATACAGCGTTATTAAAAAACATCTCATTACTTGACATGATTTGGGTGCGTGATCACAAGACATAAGAGGTATGACAATCAGGAAGATAAGTAAAAATGGTATGATTGAAAAAAAAAAAAAATGGCAACTGATCACGGTAATAAATTTAGTCCAGATATATTTTAAATACCTCAAGATTTGTTATCTACATTATCGATCAGGCAATATCACTTTATATCGGTATGTTTTGCAGTAAGATATAACTTTAAGAAAGACAAAAGTTTTAATTGGATAAGTAAAGCTTACTTAAGTGACGTGTACAAAATTAACAACGACAATACAGATATATGACTATACAAAAACCAGTGAAGACAAAAAAAACTGTATGAGAACTGCAGAAAGAAAAAAAATGTAGAGTAAAAAAGTAAAGATACAAAAAATGGCAGCAACGGCTACTTTTTAAAAAAATATACGTGTAAGTATTGTTGGGTCAAATGTTTATAGTACAGAAAGACTATGCAGTAACAAAATGTCTATGGGCAACAAAATAAAACCTAACAATAATTGAAAATGATTTTCACACACCGACAGCAACTTTAATAAAACAAATGACATTTCAAAGGTATTGTCAATACACAAAAAATGCAAAAAACAAACTTACAAACACGAAATTGGCGTACGGATTATATATAAAAGCACAAAGGAACGCCGTATAAAAACGAAGTAATACGAACACATTTTGTTTTTATTTTTGAAGATAAAATAAGCCATTATATTTGATAAAAAAAATATTCAATAGCAAAAACTTATCCAATACAAGTTTCAAAGCAGTTGGTTTTATTTTTACGGATGCATAGAAACTTTTTTACTAATTTAAAACTACTGTGGTATATTGCAAAACAGTATAACTTGTCACTATGAAACGTCTTTTGAAATTGTAGCTGTATATTTTTTATATTTTCCAATCTCATTTTTGACCTATTAATGTGTTCGAAACAAATGTTCGTGGCGTTTTTCATTTACCTTTTTTGACCTGATTTTATACAAAAAACATGCATGTCTGCCTATTTTGTAAAAAAACACCAATACGTTTTTTTTATATCGTGTTTATTGGCGTAAAAATTTTTTCAATCAAAAAAACATGTTTTTTATGTTGCTTTTTGTTTAGACACAGTTTTTACATTAAAACCTTTTTGATAAGTTTCGTTTTTTGTTTACTTTTTAAAACCTTTATTGCATATACAGAGACAACAAATTTAACTCGAAAAGTAATTTATTGTTTTAAATAGCTTCATCATTGTTTTTTTATTTTTTATTTTTTAAATAAAAGTAATTAAAAATTCATGTGTATTTCTTTAATGAAACACTTTTAAATACTCTTTACACGTGTTCACTGTGATTTTTTGTGTATTATATCTATCCTTAGACGTTAAAAGATAATTTTTTTATAAAAATGTTTAATAAATGTTTTTAGAACACCGATTGAATTCAAAGAGACGGTCAAAACGTTTTTGTTATCGTTCTCACCTTTTCATGAAAACGTTTGCGCAAAAAAAAGACATAAAAGTTTTCTTTTATACAAAAACTGTTTTTTTAACACACATAAAAACTTTTTTATCACGAAAAAAGACATATGTGTTTAATTTACTATACTGTTTTTTTTGAGCGTACATGAAAAACGTTTTTATATAAAACGTTCTTGCAAGAAGCAACGACAATATTTTTTTTTAAGTTGTTATTGCGTATAAAACGTTCTTTAGAAACGTTTTTTTGCATGAAAAGAAAAACAAAGATGTTTCACAGGAACAGTTTGAAATGACACTTTTTAAAACAAAACTGTATAAAAAGACATGTGATGTCCAAAAAGGCATCGGCTATAAAAAAATATAGATTCCGTAACTGTATACTTTTGTTTTAGTATTTTTGCTCCAAAAAGGTTTTAGCGAACGTTTTTAGGAAATTCAGTCGGGCAAAATATAAGAAAAAAATGTTTTTACAACTGGTTTAACAAAATATAATGCCAGAAACGTTTCTCACAAAAACATGTTGGGAAAAACGACACATCACTTTTTTTTGATCCTTAAACTTGTTTCTTGAATTTCACTTTGTTATCTTTACTTTTTATGCTTTCTTTTGTAGACATTTTTAATATATACAATAAAAATGTCGTCTTTTTTGTATATTTTATCCCCTTTTATTTATTGAGCTTTTTATTTCGGCTATTTTTTTGCATATTAAGGGGCGTTCCAAAATTTTTTTAATGGAATTTATAGCCCAAACTAATGGGTAAAATTTCCATTGAAAAAAATAATCCATTAATTTTTTTTTTGTTTATAATGTTTTTCCGTTGATAAGATTTTTGTCCATTAACAAATTACCGACCATGATAAGCTTCTTTGGTCGCTTTCTTATTGTAAGATATAATAAAATTTCCAAAAAAAAAAAATTAAAAAAATTTATACAAGCGCTCTAAATATACAATATAAGTAAATTTACAGCTTTACGGCCGTAAAATCCATCTCTATATGTGATTTCGCAACTTATAACAGGCTATACAAAAATCGCATATATGCTTTTTTGCGACTCATAGATAAATTGCA
>JAQFYM010005994.1:0-12353 GCA_034694785.1 Agrenia bidenticulata
GAAAAAGATATATATTGCCTTAAAAAACTCTATATTGTATTTTTTTGCATGCTGTTATTATGTTGATTTCATACAGTGATTGAGATTAGATATCTGATATAAACTGTAAGGTGTAAAATATAACAGGTTTTGCCTACATACATTATACGTTATTTCTTTGACTAGAATTTATACCTAAAGCTTGTTTTTTCTAAGACAAGATGGCTTATTAAATGAAATGACAAATGTACAAATTCAAATTTTTCAAAGGTATGCGTATCCCAATCGGGTAAACAAATAGTAGAAATTTCGGCAATGTTCAGTATAGTATTAAGTTAAAAAATATGTCATAAAAGACCTTGGACAATTTTGAAGTGCAAAAAAAATACAAGCTATTTTTTAAAATATTTTTCTTCCGCATAAATTGAATTTATATATATGAAAATTGGTAAATATTATATAAAAAGGCAGAAAACATGGTAAGATATATAATTATAATTAATTGTGTTCTTTGTTAACTTTTACTTTATTTTATAGTTAAACTTAACAAAATTTAGTTTTTTGAACTATTTTGTTAAAATGTCAATTTGATAAATTTCTCCGTTGATAAAATTAAAAAATTAAAAAAAACAAACTAGGTTTTATATGATATGTTAACTATTGCAAAATTAGTCTTTTGCATTTCACCTTGTCTTATTTTTAAATATTTCGTTACCCATATTTTTGCATAGAGATCTTAAAATCAGTGTGAAGATCATATATACGAAAAATCTGTGTTTTCTTTTGTTAAAACACAAAGTTGCTAACTTATGGCTCAGTTGGCTAATTCATATATGTGAAACTACAAAATTATAAGCACAATTGTAGAAATTATGAACAAATCTATCAGACCAAGCATGAAGATCATAATATGATATTAAACAAGAATATCACTATACAGCGTAGTAAAATCATATAAAAAACAACGGAAACGTACATAATTATTAGGGCTTGAAAATTCGTTGCAATTAAGCCTAGCAATTTGCATTTAAAGAGGACAAACAATACAGATTATACAATGAAATGTAATCTAAATATGTAATAAGTGTAAAAATACAAATATTATGTTAGAGATGGAGTTTTACGTATGTTTTTCATGGTCCTTTTGTGTGTATGAATAAAAATGATTAAATAAATGCACCCTGATCATTTAATAGTCAGGATAGATTTTAAACATCTAATATGCTAGTTTTTTTGTTACAATGCAGTTCGAAACAATTTAAAAGTACAGTTAAACGTGATACTTAACATATCTTTATAAAGCAAGTAGCAGTTAAGATTTTGCAGCGCACTAACCACGTGCAAAACTTACATGCCACGAATTTTCAGGGCTTTAAAAATTAAATAGAACCCCAGCCCTCGGCAAACAATAACAAAAAAATATCTATATAGCCTTTTGTCTATGTTTTACGCATATTATTGTATTACTTAACAGCAAATTGCGGTATAAAATGTTATTTTACGTATGTAAAATAAAGCAGGTTTTTAAATGAGCAAATGTGTTTTTTTTGCATCAAAGAGTTCGCACAAAAATCGGCTTTTAGGATTGTTTCAAAATCTGCAAACAAAACGGGTGCATAAATGCTCTTTTTATAAGATTAATGGTATTTTGCAAAAACGCCAGGGAAATACATAAGTATTGTTTTCGAATGTATAAACTGTTCTTGAAACATCTGTGTATTTAATTAAGACATTTTTTTCTTTTTTTTTATAAAGCAGCATGCGAAACAAAAACAAGCAAAAATCATTATAATGCGCATAGAAACGTGATGTAATCAACTTATAGAAAGCCTTTTTTCATAATGCTACGTTCCTCATTTTCTAGTCCGCTCTTTACATATTGTTTGGTTTATGTGTGCAAAGTTTTGTAATTCGTTTATACATTCTACGAAGTTTTTCAGAGCAAGACATTTTTACTTGTACTTTAATTTAATTATACAAATTTCTATAAAAATGCATGTACGGTCGTTGCTTTTTGACAGGAAAATTTGCAAAAAATTTTATAAGCAAACCCTTTCATTAGTTAAAATGTATACAATATATAAAAGCGTTTTTTTATATCGCGCTTCACATATACAAAAGCTCGAATACATATATAATGGCGTATTTTAGAGCATCAACATGAAAAAGATATTGTTTTCAAGGTAGCAAGAAAAGTTTGTTGGCCTAGATAGCAACATTTCGTATGACTTAAAAAAGTTTTTATGGCGATAAAATTTTACAACTCAACAAAAAAATAGATTCCGCCTGCAAAACATGCCCTTTTTATGTAAACAATTCTTAATGTACCGTAAAAAGTGCGCGCGTGAAAAGAAAAATCTATTTTTGCTACTCTTGACTGTTCGCCAATAAATATATATAGAATTCGCGGGGTAAGTATTGTCATGGGCATTTCCAAAATAAAAAAAGACACGATTTACAAATGAACACATAAATTAAGAAGTAAAAAGACAGTTTATAAAATATCACCGTAGTCGTATATGATTTTTTGGCGTTTTCTTTTTATAATTTATAGTACATACAGAACATACATATCTAAAAACATAGCATAAAAACGGTTGCAAACATTTATTATTCTTGCCTGCGTATAACACGGTGTAAAATGCATTTAAAAGAAAAAACCGGTTTATAATTGGCTTTTTTTTATCTTATCGTGTATTATGATTTCATATTTTAGTATTTTACCACAAATATTTCTTTTTTTGTTTCGCTGGACAAAAATTACAATTATATAGCTGTATAACTTACACAGAAGCATTTCAAATTACCTTGCGTAGCAGTTGTTGTCTCGTTAAATTGCACCAGCTCTTTTTTGTTTTCTTAATTCGTTTATCAACATTTTAAAAAATGTTAAAAACTATGATTTATGCAATTAAACTGTACTGCATCATTTGAATAAAATTGCAAATACACTTTGCTAAAAAATAGCGTATACTTTCAGTTGTTATATTACCAATCACGTAAAAACATCTATATAATCCTTTTGTCGTTTATCAGTTGATTTCTGTGCTTTTTAAAGAGCAATTGCTTTAACGTTTATATGCCGTCGCATTTAATTGAATTAAAATGTAGTGTAATCGACTCTTTATGAGTTTCTTTATCTTTTTCTAATTCTAAAGCAGCTTTGATATAGATAAAGTTTTATAGCTTGACTTCACGACATGTGATGATGTCAATGTAAGTACTGTAGAATATAATAAGTAGTTGCAATAAAAAAAAGGCATAAATTTGTATATTGACGCGTAAAATTTGTGACTATGTGGCTTTCATTTTCTTTCAGTATGTACGTTTCGATTTTTATGCACAAGGAAGTATACACTCAGCCAAAAAACTCTATAATTTTATTTGTCAGGCCTGCATCGCAGAGAACAAGTTGTTTTTTATTTTTTTTTTACATAGCAAAATATTTTTGTTTTCTTTATCTTCATGATCACAGAGACGGTACTTTTTCTTCTAATTACCTAACAACGAAAAGCAGAATAAACCTTTTTTTATTCTTTTTTTTCCTGTTGGTTTTTTTAGATGTAGAATTTATTGTATAGAAAAGGCTTCGTGCACATTACCGACAGCGACTACTTGTTAAAAGCGATTTGTCGCCAACCCCGACTTGGAGGAAAAAAGCGCCAACTCGACATACTGGAGTAAAGTCAAGGAAGAAAATACTTGTTTATATGTAAAAATAAATACTTACAGGTCTAGTAATTCTACCTTTATTCACAAAATACCACCTTAACAACATAAAAAATACCACTTAATAAACCACTACAACTTAAAAAAAAAATTACTTAACTCCACTTAAAGCTTTTACTCTAGACAAGATGAGAGTTTGTGGGATGAGGCATCAGGATTATGTAAGGTCTTAGTTAGGTAGAAAAACTACGTAATTGCTTTTACTTATTAAAGGCTATAAAAATGAAACTTTAGTTTTTAAAAAAAACTTAAATTATTGCACATCTTAATTTTATAAATATATTATGAATTGTATTTTAATTATTCAGTCCAGGCAAAAATATTATCTTTATATTTTTTTGGAAGGCCAAAAAGCTGACAGAGATTTTTTCTAACTAAAAAAACATCACGTTGTACGTATTTTTGTTTTAAATTTTTTAAATTAAATTAAAGAACTTGTGCTAATACTAAAATATTATTGTTGTATTTTTTGGGTGTTATTCCACGCTATTTTTTATGGTTCAAGTCGAGTTGTTGCCTTTTTTAATACCCCTTATTTAAGCGCGCCAAGTCAATTTGTCGCTTTTTACTACATTCTGTCGACTTTACCG
The DNA here is from genome assembly GCA_034694785.1 of Agrenia bidenticulata. Classification (NCBI taxonomy): domain Eukaryota; kingdom Metazoa; phylum Arthropoda; class Collembola; order Entomobryomorpha; family Isotomidae; genus Agrenia; species Agrenia bidenticulata. The sequence goes on from JAQFYM010005994.1 coordinate 4,299, forward strand.
ACTACTCGCCAACGTCGAATACCCCAGCATCTTAAACCAGTCTCTACTGCTGTATATATTTTTATGGTTGATATCAGCTATTTACATTTGTGACATTTACATATGAAAAGCAAATTCTGCAGTGACAGACTTACTCTCGCTATATAATTACTTTGTCTGAAAATTTTCCTTTTTAAAATTTACAAGTTAACCCGCAGAGACTTTTAACCTTGGATTGACATACCTTTTGCAGTGTATACTGGCTATTACTTTTTAAGCGCAGTGTAAAAAAACTTAAGTCCCATATCAATAATGACGAATGATTCCATACTTATAGAAACCTCCTGCGATAAGCTTTATGGATATTATCGCCATTATAGTTATAATTATTGAAAAAAATGACGGATAAATTACAAGGCCAAAAAAAATAAGAAAATGAATTGTTTCCTTGCTGTCACTTGCATATTCTGATCTGCGTTCAAGCATCCTAGCATACACATACGAGTAACGAATATCTACATTTTTCAAATAAACAAGCGAAGTTCAAATCGGAATAATATGGAGATAAAAAAAAACAAGAACAGCTGAAAATTGATTTGGATAGGAAACAGTTCTAACTAGTACTAACAAAATATGGATCTGCTTTTAAAAAGAGAATTTGCTGGAGCAATATATTAAAAGTCCAGAATGTGTAAATAAAGATAAATATACAAAAAAAATGTATTAGTTTATGTGCTTTAAAAATATCATGGTACTGAAAAAATATTGTGTAAATTGAATAAAAGTCTTCGGGTTTTCACAACAAAAAAACACGGCAGCATAATACTTTTGTTGAAGCTTGAATGAATTAAACAAATTCATAAGTAAAGATGGACCAAATAGCGGTTTATTGCACCTATTATGCGGTTTAAAATATCAACTCAATTATAAATTAAATTTAAAGCATGAAAAGCGCAAAATTTATTAGCTTATGTACAAAAGACTACCGATATGTATTTTCATTTGTAATATTTTTTTTAACAACCACCAGGATGAAAATACCTAATTTATAATATACAGAAATAAGTTGTGTTTAAGTCCTTTTCCTCCGAACATAAAAACACATATCTTCCAGCTTTTGCATTTTTCTTTTACATTGCAAAAATACCCGTTATCAGACTTACCATTGCTGATCTATTATGTGATGGCAATATATAGCATTAAAAATATTTTAATATTTTTTTTTGTCATTTAAAAACTTAATAACATGGAATTGTACAGTATTGTCTCTTAAATTGCAATGAGGTATTCCTAGTCATTTTTTGCGTGGTCAACACATATCAAGGCAGTAAAGACATTGATTATACATATCAACCCCATTCATATTTTTGTATCATTACTGAATGCTCATTAGAAATTTCTTTTTCCACAATATGAGGGACTTATCTGCATATTTTTTTTTTCACTTTTTTTAGGCAGAATATTTAAATTTCGTTATAGGTAGTACTAACAAAATGCACAATTTTATTTTTATATATGTAATATAATATATAAAAATTGTAAATTATGAAAATTTGCACGAATTTGTTGTTCACGAGGCATAAGCGTACTTGGGGCGCCGATATTGGCACATAGTATTCTGTATGTATGGATTTGTTCTTATAATAATAAAATAAAGTTCTGTAAATACGTAAAAAAAACCATATGCGAAATTTTTAAAACCCTTATACTCACACCAAAATCTTGGTATCATTGCATGTAACGTATTATTCTGACGTAAACATGTTTATTATATGCATAATAAGATTTGGAGTTGCAAAGTGTTTGCAATTTAATACCGTATTTACACGGTTGTATGGCAATTACAGTATTCTAAGTACACAAAAATTGTAAGGACAGAAAGTTATACATAGATAAAGATGTTCTGATACAGAAAATGAGTCTCAATAATAACTTAGTAAAGTTACAAATGACTAAAAGAGTTTTGTTTATATAACCATACTCTTTTTTGTACCACAAACACTGATTCTAATTTAATTTTAAATGCAAATTATCGGTAGTTCTTTACATTACTTGCGAGTCACTAGTATATTTATTTTTGTTTGTGGCAAATATCGCTGTAATTTGTTTGATTTGACAGACATAAATATATCATGATGCTTATAAAACAGTTTTTATTATTGTCGTCTACTTATTTACCTGTAGTTTCAGTGTTGTGGATGGGTCTTTTTTGCTTCTTGGATTTGTTTAAGTAACAGTAAATTGTATAATTATAGAATTAAAATAGGACATAAAAGAATTAGATCTTTTAGAGTTTCTTTTTTAAAAAAGCAATTGTTGTCGAATAAAATGTATTAGCCTCAATATTTTATTAATCTGACGTATCTTCTTTTTCATGATTTTATGATATAGATGCAGCGTCAATCGTAATGTTTCTGTTTGTCTTTTTGACACATAAAATCATTAATATTTAAACCGCTGTATTTTGGTACCTGATGGACGTTCTAGTAGTTTGTATTGGCATATCTTTTTATAAGAGGTAGCGTCCGTGATTGACAAGAGGTTATAGTCTGGGCATGTTAAATAAAAGCAAAATAAAGTAGATACAAATACGTTACTAAAAGTAAATATTATATTTACTATAAATGTTCTTTTCTATCTTTTATTATATGGACCATATTAAATAAAATAGTTTTTGTAGGAGATTTGGATTCTTCTATATTGAAACATTGCTTATAATCGTACGGCAAATACTTTATCTTTTATAACATATTTTTTTATATGTTTTACAAACTATTTTTCTCTCAATTTTTGCCGCTTTGACTAAGACTGTAAATCAGCCCCCTTTCAATACATAACTGCGGTAACAGAGTTACCAACTGTTTATCCGGGTACCGAAACGCAGTAGTACCTTAATATTAATTTTCGATGTTTCTAGTGGTAGATTTGGTATCTTTTCTGGCATATTTGAATGGTGTAAATTATGACGAAAATAGCCGTCATAATGGCAAAATTGAGCTTTTAACATATAAATATATTACCCATCCCTTTACTATATACCAGGGCTTTAAAAACGGGATCATTTTTCGTACGTTTTTTTTTGATCCCCATGGGATCAAATTATTCAATGTCAGAGCCGCGCTAAAAAAAACACCCTAGCATCAACAAGCAGAGTATGGATTCTACAGAGACTGCCAAAACAATATATACAAATACAACCGAGTACAAAAATTGCACTAAAAAGCCAATTAAAGAAACCAGTGACGTTGTATTTTTACCCACATATCAACGACTATGGCATAATAAAAATTATAGCATAAAAAATCATGATGGGAGTAATTAAAAAAAACGGCCGATAAATATGGAGGTGCATTAAAAACAAATACTTATTATGACAAGAATGATATTTTAATAATAGGGTTACCAAATTATATATAGTGTGTGCAATATTTTATGTAACAATACAGTTAAGTACACAGTTCAAGTATAAGCATTGCATCATATGAATTGTTTGCAAGCAAAGTTAATTACCATACAGAAGAATTTATTAGTTTAAGCAAAATTGTAAGCTTTCACACAATAAAAATAACAATATTTAAAATAAAAGCAATTTAAATGAAAAGAAAAAAAACACAAAAAAAAAAGAAATTAACTTCCAAAATGATTACAGTATAATTTTATTATAAGATTATAGATAGCAAAACGCATCCGTTTTGTCTGTTGTGTAATTCTATCGTTAGCTGAGAGTTCAATTATACCTTGTTAAAAATGATCATTTTATGTAAAAACCAAAAAGAAACAGATTTTAATAGTAATTATAATGATGCTTTTCTATAAAAGCATTTACAAAGTAAATATAAACAATTCAAATCCGATAGTTATACAAGACAAAAACTTATCATAAAAGGCAACACTTTGTATCTGAATACCGAGCTGAAATTGCTATTAAAAATGGACGTCTACAAACCGAGGTGACAAGATTAATGTTTCTAGTTTATTTATAACTGCTGAGATATTTTTCGGGAAAGAAAAGGCTAACTTGTACAAAGCATACCATGTTGAAAAAAACACGTTTGCAAAAGGAGGCATTGTAATGGCACAGTATATAAGAGTTGCAAAAGAAACATTAGTCGTTTCTTAAGATATGTTTTCAATTAAAACCGACGAAAGTACGGATAACTCTGACAGATCTTGGCTGTAGGCCTATGTGCGTTGAATTGAATAAAAAAAATTAAAACAAGTATTTTTTTTCGTACACAAGTTAATATTGATAATGTAGGGTGTGGATATATATACAGTGATAGACTTCTATATAAATGCAGAAAATTTAAATTGGAAAATCTTGTTACTATAATGTCGTATCGGGCCCCAGCTATGGATGATATTTAGCACGATGCATGTTTAATATCTTTAGCGAAGTACCCCGCGGGTTAAAACGTGCATTTTATTTTGCATAATTGTGTGCTAGCTTTAAAATGCAAACTTCTTTATTTTGAAACTGCATTTTTGGAAGGTAAAAATATGATTAAGAAATCAAAGGGAAGTGCACTACAAACACAGATTTTTAAACATGCATCAATTAAAACCAGAAAAATCAACTAACTTGCTTTTTTACAACGCTAAACACTGGCTTTCTGCAAGTTCAAGTGCAAAAAAAACATTTGAAAATACAAATATATTTAAAGAATAATTTATTAAGTTTTACGATCAAATTTCTTCTTAAAAAAATAAATGATAACTTTTGAATAGCATAAAAGATCGCTTTAATTGCGCATTGCACGAGCTTTGTAATAAACCCAGAGTTATTTTGCCGAGATCTAATAATGCATATATCGAGTTGTTGCAAAAAATGATTATTTCTGATGAAATTGGATTTTTTTAATTTTGAAAAATGAAAATAATTTTGAATAGTTGCCGAGGTTAAATAATTTGAACTCCAACATGATATAAAAGGTAATAGTTTGCAAATTAACGGCCAATTACAAACTATTTAAAACCCGATTGCCTGATCTAAAAAAATATACACTTATGGGTTCATTATTCATTTGGTTATGAAAGATGTGCAGACTTGAGAACTTAATACCATCGGGAATTTGCACTTGTAAAATAAAGACAAAAGGCGAGATCGTAATACTTTGTGTATTGAAAGCAGTAAAACTGCCTTTTGGAGTAGCTTTAAAGTTTAATTTTTAGCATTAATATACAAAACCGGTTGTCTTATGCGTATCATTTGGCTCTTCATACAGGTTGGAGCTAATATTCCCAGATATTATATTCAAAAGAAAATTACAAGAGGAAGTTTCATTAGAGTTGAAGAGAAAATGTTAGTAAATATGCCACATATAAAAGCTGTTATTGGCAAAATTGGCTATGTATATGCATTTCTTAGTATCTCACTAAAAATTAAATACTTAAACAAAAAAACCATTTTTTCTAGATTATGCTATAATAAGGATCAAAAAAAATACACACAGTTATGACCCTCCTGCTATATACCGATAACAGAAAAATAATATGCAGTTTTGCTTCAAGAGTAAACTGCATACACTCTCAATATTTAAATTTTGTGTTTTTGTATTTTTTTTAATTTTTATGTGCAGATTATATATTTTTTTGGCCCGGCACTTAACCCACAGAGAAGAAGTATGCGTATATCACAGTGTTTTATCAAAAGATTTTTATAAATGAGTGTTACTACTAGATTAAACAGAAACAACATTTTGAAAGTAGCGTTTTTATAAAGACCTCTTTTTTACAACCATTTTAAAAAAATTAAAAAAAATTTAAAATCCATAAAAATTTTTCATACATAAATGCACTTTTTTGTAAAATTGTTAGTCACAAAAATGTTTATAAGCATAATTTTTTCTACAAAATGTTACGCAAAATATCGGTTTACTTCATAATTTATTTACTTTTTTAAATTAATATTTGAGACGCAAAAACTTTAACACACCTTAAACTTATTATTTTGCAATATGCCTTAATTTTTCCGTCTAACATATGTTTTTTAGCTGATAACAATGCCTTGCCATCTTTTGTCCCCGTAGAATGTAACCAGTTATTATACATATCACTTCTTGCTGCCTTGATTGGCTTTTTGTATTGCCGCACTAACAGGTGAAGTTTATCAGTATATACGGTTTAAAAAAAAATGACTGTTTGTATTTTCTTTGTTTCTAGAATCTTTTGGATCTCGTCGTATTTGTGCACTGAAAAGGAATCCCAAATTAGAAGCTTACATTTAATAGAAGATGGTAGTGTACAAATTTTTCGGTTGTCTATTCAATATTCATCACAGCATACGCATAACAAAAACATAAACTTTTTTATTATTTTATCTGTAGTTTTCATAGTTTCTCTCTTACCTTAGAATTGTAAACAGGTGCATAAAATAAAACCGGTGGATCTAAATGTTACAGAAAAATTAACACTAAGATTACAAAGGTTAATTCTTTGTTACAGAGGCCCGTTTGAAACCTTTAACGCTATTGTATTATTAGGACATATATCGTGGTACCGTAATTGACGTATTCTTGTCCTCATAATTGTACGCAAAAATACAACAAATTATGTAATATATAGGCCTCATTATAACAAATAAATAATATGGGCCTTAGTTTTTTTTTCCTGTAATTTATTATTACACTCTAAAAAAATGGCTTTAAATATATTACTGTACGTTTATAAATAATGCTACGACTAAACCAGGCACCACCGATAGGTAATTACGGCATATTTCAGTTTTAACCATCTTTTTTTCGAGTTTTTAATATTATATTTTATACATACGCTTCTTATATCACTACGGTAATTTTTAATTATTTGAATTTCTGTAATTTCCTACTTTCTGCAACTGCTTGTTCTTCGAGAACAAGATCATATTTTTCATAAAAGTTCGAATCCAGAAATTGCTAATAAACTGGTATCTCCACATTGTCAGTAGGCTCTTACTTCGTTAAAATCTGCGTACACATTCAATGTTATTGCATTTATCCACTTATAGTTCACAGAAACAACATAATCTTTACATCTAAAATATAAGAATATACTAGTGTTTTCAAACCCGGGTACACGGGTTGTTAATAATTTTTACAGATTTAAATACCAGTGTAATTTTTCGGGTACCCGAATAGTTTTAATGAAATTTACCTTTTACTATAATTTATAACTAAATGTACGAATAAATAATATTTTTTACAAAAATAGAACAATTTAAAACACAATTACAAAAAAGTATGAGATTTTGTGGGCATTAAAATATATAATATCGCTTTTTTACTACAATTCCGCTTTATAGTGTATTTTTTTTAGTTTAAACATAGTGCAAAATATACAATTTTTCTTTTAACCATGCGCTGAAATTTTTACAAAAGTCGAGATGGCTCGTAAAGAGCAGTTTTTTGTAGCAAATAACAAACGTTTCCTTTTAAAAAAATATTACGCAAAGTAGATAAGTAATTAACAAAAGCCAAATTGTATTTATTGTAGCTATTATATTTTTAAATTACTTTTTTTACATTTGTATAGGCATCTATTCTTTTTTTAGTATACAACAAAAGTGCTTCTCATTACCCCTTTTGCTTTCATGACCACATATTATGTAGTCGTCCCAACCGATACAAAAACAAGAACAAAAAAGGATACAAATTCAACGTCAAATAAATCCGCGACAAAATATACGTGTTCGTCAGACACAAAATTCCATATAAGTCATGCCGTAAAATCTAATAACTATGTATAAAAATATATTAATAGTAGTTCGTATGTATGTAAATCTATGTCATCTCTAGAATGCAATGCTCATGAAGAAAACCTTAAGTTTTGAAAGAACAAAAAATCATATCACAGCGATATAAGCAAAAAAAAGCTTTTGTAATCTTGACTCGTTTGAAAAACATTTACTTATATTTTACCATTTCCGAATACTATCTTGAATTCATTAAGATCAAAACATCATAACATAAGTATAAAATACCGAGTGCAGGAAAAGAAAAAACAATGATAAAAGTAATATATATTTAAATATTCAATAATTAATATGACAAAATAGTAAACCTTTGTTTTATTTACAATTTTAATTTTTAGCTAGGAAAA
>JAQFYM010005995.1:0-12351 GCA_034694785.1 Agrenia bidenticulata
GTTAGGTTATAGGGTTTTGGTTAGATTAAAGAAGATCTGGTAGAAAGAAAAGGCAGTTATGTACTGTATTAAATCTTTTATATCCTTTAAATCCACTCTTTATGCATGTCCATAGTCTAAAACTTTAAATTTTGGGCATTGTACGCCCTGAAACAGAAGTGGGCAAAGAGAACCATTTTTTATTAATTTAAATACGACGTATTATATTTATGACGTTTAAAATTCTTCTATTTTTTTTGGTCCTTTTTATATTTTTGGTCCTTTTTGGTCCGCATAATCAGTCGCCATATTCAAGGCCTCTGAATAATTTAGAGATTCAAATGGGTGGGAACAAACGAAAAGTTATACTTTATAATGACATCTTAAAAAAAATAGGGGAAAAAGTGGAAAAAATACAAAAAAAGGAATATCTTTATATGATTTTTTAATGTTAAATAAATATTATGGCCCAAAAGAAGCCTTTTGTTATAGGGGCCATTCGGAAAATTTTCCAATGGAATTTTGCATTATTTTTTTCCATAGTAAAATCAATATTTGACACTAAAAAAAACTCCAATGGAATTATTTTTTCCAATGGAATTTTTTCCCCCTTAATTTGGCCTAAAAAATTCCAATGGAAAATTTTCCGAATGGCCCCATAGTAAGATAATTTTTACAAGTTTACAAAATCTGGTATGATTGCCATTATGTAAAGTAGCGTTTATTTTACAAAAATAATGTCACGCGCTAAAATGGTTACCCATGCTGAAAGCGTGGCCTTATATCTTTTTTGGGGTGCTAAGTAGGCAAGATTATTTATATAATCTATCTACCTAAAAGATATATAAGTCCTATACCCCAACTTTTTTCATTGAAAGTCGTAAATGTTTTACTATTTTTTTTTGCAAAAAAAAAACCGTAAACATAAAAAAAGCCTCTTGTAAAAATTCTTGAATTGCACAATTTTTTGTTTCATGCGTACTAAATTCCTAATTAAGCAATTATTTTTACATTTTATTTCAATTATGCTTTTTAGGCCTTTCAGTCACCGGTTCAGCAAAGATAACCGGTTTATCGCGTGACTATAAGTTTTGACCAAGTTGTAAACAAAACAATACCAATTCGACATAAAATCTAACAAAAACCAATTAAGATTCAATTTTTAATTTAATATCTGGTGTCGTATTTTTTTTGCGTCATAGCATAGTATAGTAAAAATACTAACTAACATCTATCTATCTGAAAATTTGACTATAACCGTAAATATGAAATACTAGATTTTACCCCCTAAAATCGCTTAAAAATACATTTTTTTAATATAAAAAGCAATTAAACCGTGCTAATTACTTTTTTTATTACTTACACAAGATAATAAAAAACTGTTTAAATGTAATAAAAAAATTGTTTATGGTGTGCGTTTTACAATATATAGTTGATTTTCCGTCTACAAATAATGTAGATCGGAAATATTCAATAAGATTTGTATGTTAAAATTACGAAAATCGTACAATGCAGTAAAATTTAATTACTATTTTTTTTAGTATCATAGTGATCGGAAGTATTTTATGGGTTTGACAGTAGATATTTCCTTAAACTTAAAAAGAAGATAAAACCGCCGTACCCCTAACATGAGTGTTATATATCAATACACTTAAACCCGCGAATTTACAGTCATACTATTTTAATACACAAAATTATTTACTACAGATATAAGTATAGTTTATAAATCCGTACTAAATAATGGGGTTAAATTTATTAAAGTTAATAATGATTTTTAATGTTCAGACTAGAGGTCAGCATAAGCCCGGCTACACTCGCTTTTATTTCACAAAAAAAAATTACCCGGCACGCCAAGTCTCGGTTTCGAAAAATGCACGGAAATGCCAGAAAAACTTTTTACTTTTTTTAGGCGATACGTTCGCGTAATTTTTTTTGCAAGTTATCATAAAAACATAAAGTATTACCAGAATTTGTGATTTTTTTTTTTGACAATTAAAGTTTTTTGCAGACAGTGTTTTAATATATCTTTTAAAAATAGATAAAACTGCATATAAAACATAAAATATACATAAAACAGGGCTTCTCTTCGATAAAGTCATTCTTGTGGTTTAAACGCCAAAAACTCATGCAAAATCAAAATAAGAAACCAGACATTTTTTTACAAATTTTTTCACAGTAGATATGTTTTAAATTAAAAAAATTCAAGAAACTGCACAAAAACTGGCATTTTTAGCAAAATGTTAATAAATCGTGTTTTTTTATTCAGTAAAATTATTATGCTAAAGTGCAAATTATTTTAAAAAAGAGACAACGATGGTCCTCTGTAAGAAGTTTGAAAGGTATTAACTATTTATTTATTCTAGGTGGTAGTGGTTTTTTTATTGAATTGTGATTTTTAGTAAAATACAATTAATAGTACATTTTTCCTGTTACTTATATTATATTATAAGTATAAATCATTGTAATTTTTTATGATATTAAACGAGATAAATAAAAATTTACAGTAAAAAAGGTAGTTTTCTAATACTGCGGCTTTTATAAACAAATTTTTTAACTAACACTTAGCAAAAAATTCGCATTGAAGATACAAAAGAACAAAGATGTATATTAACAAAGATAAGAAGTATATAAAATTATGGGAAAAAATATGTAATTTTTACAAGGGTGTTAACTTTTAGATGGTTTTCTTACTACTTTTAGTACCTTCTTTAAGGGAGCGGGTGGCGGGTGATTTCACCATATGCCTTGTATAAAAATACCACAAGCAGTAAGTTCGTAAAAACAATTTTATTAGCAAAATTATTTTCTTGTATTTAAAACGTAGATATTTTTACCATCTCGTTCATTAATGTATAGTAATTTTCTTGGCTAGACTTTTTATATGTTTTTTACACCAAATCGGGGCTACTTCTTAAGAAAACCTTAAAAAAATACACGTTAAATCTTATCATGCTATTTGCTCATTGCAAAAGAAACCAAAAAATTTCTAGGGATGTTTTTCCTATATGTGTCTTTAGCATTTTTTTTTGTCTACACAAACGCAGACTTGATGCCAATTGATCTCAATACTTATTTAGTTTTGTTTTTTTTTTGCTATAACAGTCTATGATAACCAGACTACATTTCAAAAATAATCTGATGAATGCTTTTTTTTATATGTTTTTTATTAAAAATAAAATTTTTGTTTTTTACGTGGCTTGCTATTTCTATAGTATAAAAAACACAATAATGGGTATTTTTTGGTTGAAATATTCATACATTTTAAATTTGAGCTGAAGATTTTTTCTAAATAGCAATAAAAAATTCCCCCAGTCAATACAAATTTTCTCTGTCGCTTAAACCCCGCCCGCCCGCCCGGACCGGTTCGGATATTTTTGGGCTAATGCAGCCCTCTAGTTCAAACAAAAAAATAAATAAATAATAAATAAATAAATAATACAGAAATAATTTTTCTTCATAATGGCCCTTATATGGGGCCATTATTTCTCGAGGTCTTGGGATATTTTATATTTCGTCCATAAAAAAAGTATTTGTTTATTTATACCTTGAAAAAAAAATGCATAGATTTTAAAATAACCAAGCAAAAAAATAAGCAATGTGTTAAAGTACTAGTTTTACTATATTTTGATCATTCCTCCGTAAAATTGACGTCTAACTCCTCATTAATTTTAAATATTAAACTATTTTGGTAACCAATAGGGGTTTTGTCCCCCGTTTTTATAAAAACTTGTAAATATTAAGAGTACAAACTCACTTTTGGCAACCAAAACAGCAAGATAATATTAATTTAAGAATATGTTGATGCTTAACAACGGTTTTAAAGAAAGGATTTTGGGTATTGTTGTTGACTCTATCTATATTTAAAAGTTTATTATAAGTAATACGATAACTAGCATACAAAATACCATTAATTTTATAAATATTTTTTGTTAAATTATTTATTTGATTTTTATAGCATTTTTATTTTGGTTCTTCTTTTACAAGAAAAAGTGGAAGTCGAAATGAAAATTGCACGTCCGCTGAAAATTACACCCTAATTGGGGCAATTAAATATTAATTTTTCTTATTAAAAACATACAACATTTTCATCTTGCAATTTTAAATTTTCAAATTTTTGCAAACTTATTTATATTATATTGTTTTCTGTTTCTTTACGATGTCTTTCATTAGACATGGTCGGAAATTTTATATATGATAAAAACTATCATAGATAAAACTACTATTAAACACTTTAAATTTACATAATTCTTTTTTTTTACGTTTATTTTTTGTAAATATTGCAATTTGATTTTAATTCATTATTTCTTTGCTGTTATTAATCATTATATATTTACTTTTGAATTTTTATTTTATCTATAGGTAAAAAGTCTATAAATCTTAGCCTAAAAATACCATATATAATTACTTTACTATAGGAAAAATATTTTAGGCTGTAATACTACCTATAAATTATTTTTTTTTTCGTTTAACCCGTGTAAAATAGCAAAACTTAGGAAAAAAATGGATAGTAAGGAAATTGAAACAAATATTTGTTCAGGTTTGGAAATTTAGTCTGTCCGGTATTTTTCTTATAATGTATTTCACTTTACTATTGATAAAAAAATTAGTAAATTGTGTTTATATATGATAAAACTTCAACCATGCCTATTTTTGATTTTCTTTTATAAAATGTTATGATTTGGTTATTTTGTAAACTTAAGAAAGAAGAAAGTAATACCGAAACGATTTGAAATCGAATAAAAATGCATAAGAAAACTTTATTTAAAACATTAAAAAAACAAATAAAAAAACATAAATGACTTAAAAGTGGTAAACTTTACTTTGTCAATATAATACGTACATTATGCATATACAAATAACAAACAAAACCCCAGAAAATAATAAAATTCATAAATTAATCTGTATAATATTTTTTGGATCTATAGAAAACTCCAGAGCAAAAAAAAAACCAATGAATTATATTTAAATAAAAAAAAGCATGTTAATATAGTATTTTAAAATATTATTGAGAAAAATTTCATGAGTACAAAATTTAGTGTGCGTATTTTAGATGTAAATACGATTTTATGTGTTAAAAGTCATGTTATATTTTTTAAATTTAACTTCTATGATGTAAATCGTACACCTAAAAGTTCCTCAGTATTAAAAACCCTAATCATAAAGTTTGTTTCTAAATCTAAAAAAAAATATTTCCTATTCTCAAAATCACCAAAATAAATGCAACAAATTGCATTAGAGAAGTACAAGAAAGTACAATAAATATAAAGTGCGACATAAATAACAACAGGAGTTTGATGATAGCACTTATAGAAGCAAAGTCAAGTTTTTTCTTCTTAGACTACATTAAAATTATGAAAGCATTATTTTCGATGCTAATCTTAACTTTCACTTACTTTTGAATTATTACTTAACTATTTTAATTACGATATATAAACGTTTTTTTTGTCGTTTTTGCAATAACAACTAGCAATACTGGCACAAAAATTGCTTATCATTGTAATGTTATTTATGTAATCATTTTTATTGTTATTTCAAAATTAAAATAGATTTTTTGGGTAAAATATGACAAAATAAATTTTTTTGGGGATTTTGGCACTGAACCAGTGTAAATCTTAGTAAATCAATATTGATCTCGTGTTTTATCTACTGCATGCGCGTTAACTTTAAATAAATACTGCAAATATATATGTTACGGGCAATTTATCTAATCAGGCATTTAATTAAATACCTGGCAATACCATCTTTTAGGTCGTAAATATATTAATTTTCCCGCCTGAAAGCGGAACTTGGCCAGGCATTTAGTAAAATGCCTGATTTAATACATTGCCCGTAACATATATATATTGCAATAAAAAAGATGCCTTAATAAAATATAAACAACAAATCAAATTGTTTTTTTTTAGATGTTATAATTTTTTATTAGTATTTAGCTCACATGCAGTAGATAAAGCAAAAGATCAATATTGATTTACATACATTTACATCATAGAATCCGAATTTAAAATTAAATATAACATTTTAGATAACACATAAAATCTTATTTATATTTACAGAACGCAAACTAAATTTTGTACTTATAATCTTTTAGACAATATTATTTCAAAATTCTGTATTAACATTTATTTATTTTTTATTTAAATATAAATCATAAGTTTATTTTTGCTCTGGAGTTTTCTAAGATCCAAAAAATACTAAATAGATTAATTTATGAATTATTTTATATTCTGGTAATTTATTTTCAATTTTATATATGCATAATGTACGTCTTTCACTGACCAAGTAAAGTTAACCACATTCAAGTCACTAGAGTTATTTTTTTTATTTGTTAATGTTTTATATGAAGTTTTAGTCAGAGCTATGGAATATTTTATTGTATATTATATTGTAATTTCTTTTTTAACAATACAATATATTGTTAAAAACAATATTTTTCTTTAGATGATAAAATCATAAAGTAAGAATAAAAAAAAGTTCCTTGCTAACACATATGTACTTATAATGATGTCTGTTTAGTCAGTGCATTCAACAGGTCACAAAGTTATTTTACTTCATTTTATGGCGTAGACATAGGGATTGAGTTACCCCGGGGGCTATTTTTCCCCGGGGAAAATGTCATCGATTTTTCAATACCCCGGGGCCCCGGGGTTACGCCTAATTTAAGGGGGTCATACCCCGCTGGGATTGGAAGGCGAAAACCGAAAAAAAGCGTGAAATGCGTATTAGTATTGAAAAAAGTTACGCACATAAAAAACCAAAAAAAACAAAAAGATTATAATCGAATGAGAACTCCTAGTGTTTTTTCTAAGGTCTTAGCCTTTTTTTATAAAAAAAAATAGTTGCATAAATCTTCCAAGTACCATATATAAGCCCAATTTTTATTATTGTGGTCATTAATTGTATACGACGTTCACTTTGTGCACTTTGTGGATTCATGTTCTGGCGGTACACAAAAAGATAACTTTTATCATATATAAAAATCGCACAGTAATATTCGCTTTGTAAAAACAAATTAATTTTTTTTATATCCTTCAATGAGAAAAATTTCTTTTTGACCTTACCTATTATTTTTACTTCCTCTTTGTGACCCTTTGGATATAGCATGAATAAAAGTTAGTAAATGGAAAATAAGAAATTTCTTATAAGTTGAGATATCTATTAATAAAAAGTATAAAAAATTGTTTTTAGCAGTAGAAAAGTTTAAAAAAAATTGTACACGTACCCAACTGATTTGTCTCTACATATATATAATAACAAATAAAAAAAATGACCAAACATAATATAAACTTTTGAAAATGCTAAAAATTTTGACAGTATTGTAGTGTCTGTCACTGATTCAAAAGCCACCGAACTTTTGTCAACAATTACATACACTAAATATGCACGCAAATGGTCTCATAATAGCTGTAAACAAACTTTGGTGGCTTATTTTGCTTTCTTTTATCACTTTATACAATTTTGTGCTACCAAATTGTGATTTGAACACCTAAACAGATCATTGATAAATGATTTGATCTGTATAAAATAAAATTAATTTATTAATGAGATCTAGAAAAACTATATAAGCGCCATTTTTAAATGCAGGTTATTTCAATTTGTTTTTCGCGTGCCTCAAAGAAATTAAAAGCATCAAAGACGTCATCTAAAAATTATATCTATTAAACACAATCAGCACTGCTATTTGCACTTTTTTACGTAATTTTTGTCCAACACTATACTTGCATGTAGATTGACCGTGTAAATATAGTGGTACTTTACCTATAAATAAATTAGGTTTTTTTTGCATTTCTTGCTTTTTAATACACTTTCGTATGTTTTTTTGCTTTCTAGCAAAGCTTATCAATTCACAATTTTTCACTAGCTAAAATACTATAAAAAAAAGAATAGTTAGATGATATAAAAAAACATTTTTGTAATTAATTTGATCTTTGCATACAATAACCTAAATTATATGTTTTATACCTCCAAAAACTAATGCTATAATAAATATTGTTGTTGCAAAAAAATATTCGTTGAATAAAATATCTGAAATTGTTTAGCGGCAGATTTTTTGGACTAAATTTTATCGAAAAAAATGTATATACTGAATTCTATAAATTTAATGGGTACATACTATGCAATTAAAACAAAATAAAAAAGAAGATATTGATAAAATGAATAGAATATAGTGTATTTTTACAGAATAATAGAAATAAAGTTATCGAAGGGAACTTTTTATGATCAAATAGTATTTTTTAATAATTTAAGCTTTATAGTATAGTATAAATATTGGTTTTATTTACTTTGCATTATTGATGGTTAAAATGTAAAAGTCAGTATAAAAAATGGCAAATATAAAACTTAATTATATACGTATGTTTATAAAAAGAATTGGATTCAACTTTCAATTCTGCAATAGCATTCAACGTGTAATTAGAAAAAAAATCGTGTATACAAATCCAAAAAATAGTATGTTGTAATTTTGTAATTGGATATGACGCTATAGTACACAATAAATTTATTTTTTCTTTTCAAATTTTAAGCTAATGATCTAAAAGACATTCAGGCACACTGACTATTTGTATAAACGATTTTTTAATGAAAAAGAAAGTGCCAAACCATATTTTTTTTCAGTGTAGGAATGTAAAACTTCTATAATTATATGCTTTTGGGCTTTTGATCATTTGTTGATCATTTTTGGTCTAAATACTTATTTTAGATAATTTTTCGACCGTTATCCACTCGAATAAACAATACAAGGGCATACTTTTGTTTCTAACCCCGACCGGGGTTTTTCGGGGCCCCGGGGATTGCCCTTAAATCCATTTTTTGCAAAACCCCGGGCCCCCGGGGTTTGTAATCCCTAGGTAGACAGGAGAAAAAAAATTAACAATAAATATATTGTACAATATCAATATATTGTTTATTATAATATATTTTTCCATAGCTTCGGGTTTGATTATGCATTTTCATTCAATTTCAAGCCATTCCTTTATTATTTTCTTCTTTATTAATTTTACAAAATTCACAAATCATAACATTTTATAAAAGAAAATAAACAATGAAAGACGAAGTATAAAAACAGAAAATAAAATAATATCAATGAGTATGCAGAAATTTGCCAATTTACCAATTTAAATTTAAAGATGAAAATGTTGTTTGTTTTTATTATTAAAAAACATTATATTTCTTCTTGCTCCAGTATAGGGTGTAATTTTCAACGGGGGGGGGGGCAATTGTTATTACGACAACGGCTCTAAATTGTTTTAGGGGGGCTCAAAATATAGTAATACTAAAGTAAATATGATTTGATTTTTTACATATAAAGCAAATTTGCACTTCACATACAAGATACTTTGATATGCTTAATACACAGTTACTTGGGCAAATTAAATATGCAAAAAGATTCTATCTCTATAAAAGTTGATTATAAATAGCTGAATATTTTATATTAGAATAAATTGATTCGGATTTTAAATGAATGTTGTTGTCGTTAAAAAAATCAATTTTTCTTATCTGTAAGTGTTAAATTGCACATACTTTTTCGACTTTGCGTCTTACAATCTTATTTTTTTTTAATTGTTTTATTTTAACTTTTCTTCGTTTGTATAATTTACCCCTAATGTTACTATCTATACTTTTCACGTTAAGTATATACCAATCAGCAGATCCAGCGCAAAAATATCAACAAGATAGCTGTTATTTAGATAGATATCCCGCCAGTTATTACAGAAATTATGCCTCTTTTGCAATGGAATCTTCCAATGTCAAAGATCCAGCAGTTAATAGTAATATCAAAGGATTCTACAACCCAAATGAATACCATGAAGATCCAACTACAACACATTTAAATAATATTTATGATAGAGAAAATGTTATTTTACACAATCAAGAGATAGAAAAGATTCAAAGCTCAGGAGTTGAAGATTTACACGCTGCTATTCTTTATTTACGCGAAAAGCATTATTTATTATCCTTTGAAGGGGAAATGTCTAATCTAAACCATACAAATTTTGGTACGCCTAATTATATGCCAGAACAGATCAATGACAATCAATATTATACATATGTGTATAATAATATGGGAGTATCATCGCAAATATCAGTTAATACTATGAATAATTTTAGTTATAGCAAAAATAACGTTACAGTATCACCTGCATCCGGAAACATCTTTAACCATGTTAGGAATTTAGAGGATTATGGTATAATTATAAAATATATACGGGGCTTAATGGCCTTAAATTATAAATGGATGCATTGTTTGAATAGAAATACAACTAGATATACTACTTTCACGGGCACAGAATTGAACGAATTCAAAATGGAAGTATACAGGAAAGGGGTGAGCAACATAGATAATTTACTACCTTTAATTCACTACGACCATCTAGTCTTAAGTCTAATGACGAGAAATCGTAATGATGGCAAAATGAAATTTGCAGAAAGTACTAAAAGAAATCTATTTGTATTTTATATTTACTACTATACAGAGTTTTTGTCATACAAATCTTTGGAAAGCAATGTTGCAGATGAAAATATCTCTTTTACAAAAGATGACAAAGACTTATATACAAGAATAATTACCCATGAGAATTATGTTATGCAAACAGCGGCTATTGAGAATAAGGGCGTGCATAATTATGATTATGTGATATTAATGAAAGATAAATGTCAAATAGCCCCAATAAGTGACAAATACGCTCTTGTAAATTTCAAAAAAGACTATAAAAGTCGAGGTTTTGGGCATTCGGGATCATGTTACAATATTTTATTTTTAAAATTTTTATACCAGTTGTCGTCAAATTCATGCTGTAGTGAAATACCTAAATTAACATCAAATATAGAAACAATATTCTCTTACTACAATAACGAGTATGTGGAGAAGAAGCCTGACACAAATACTGAAGAAACCAACATCAAAGATAAAAAGAAATACCCATATATAGAACATAACATTATAAAAGCCCAGTGGTCTTTTCACCATGTTATTCAAAATATATTGTGGCGTATGATATATATGTTTCGATATGATATTCAAATTTTTCCTACACGCACAGGTGTGTCAACAGAACCTCATATTTTTCAGTCCCTGTTTAGAACTAAGTTTACACAAGTTGGAAATATGTGTTTTTTTGAAATTATAACTCGGGAACCCTTTTTCTATATAGACTCGCTATGCCGCTTTGGAGTAAGGGTGAGTGGGCATATATAACCAGGATAAGTACAGTAGGCAATGATTTAAATGGGATTTAAAAAATAAAAAATAAGGATTATAAGCGATTTTACATGGAAATATATAAAAAAGTTTATTTTGTTATTGTTTCTTCTAATTAATAAAGATTTTGAATATGAACGTACAAAAAATGGTGCTTATTTTTTTTAAATACCATCCTTGAAAGTTAGGGCCTAATTTTAGACTCTTGCACTTAACCCCTAAACGTTCAATGACGTCTATAGACGTTTTTGTGAAAATGCATTAAAAACAATTTTTAATCAAGTATATTTTTATTTTAACAAAATTTTTTTTTGTATTTTTCGTAAAAAAAAAATTTTTGCAAAAGTATCAAAATAATAAATAAAAATGCAAAAAAGTATTTTATAATTGTTTTTTAGGTACTCATAGTATATAAATGCATTCTTTTTATTTGGTTTTAGTAGTGTAATATTATACCATGGATTTGCTTTTTACGTCTATAGACGTAATTTTGTACTAATTGTCGAGCTTTTATGTCTGAACGTTCAGGAGTTAAGGGGCGAAAATTATGCCCCAAATTCTAAGGACGGTATTTAAACCATATAAGCCCCAATAAATATTATGTAAAATTTTTAATATGTGTTTTATAGGTAATTAATTGAAAATTTAATGAAAAAGTAAATTATGTGGTATCAAGTGAAATTGTATGGCGTTCAATTGATTAACATATGTTTTAGCTAAAAATAAAGACTAGTAAATATATGCTAAAGTTTTGTTATTAGAATGGTGGAATTCGAACGAGGCAAATGAAAACATCGGTCTCGGGTGGGTCAGGTCAAAACTGGGATGAAAAAAAATTGTCTTCATTTTTAAAAAAAAGTTACAAATTACAAATCCGCTTGACGTAACAAAATCATCATACATTTAAATTGCGTTTATACACTTTTAGTTATCTCAATAAAATGACCCAAAATAAAAAAAAAGGCCGAAAATAAAAAAACGGGTCGGAACTAAAAAATAGGATAAAAATAAAAAAATAGGCCAAAAAAAAAACAAAAGGTTAAAATAAAAAAAAAGGCCGAAAAAAAACAAAAACGGCCTAATATAAAAAAAAAGGCTGAAAAATAAAAAAGGCCGAAAACAAAAAAAGGCCGAAAATTAAAAAAGGGGCAAAAATAAAATAAAATGACCGCTAATTA
>JAQFYM010005996.1:0-12351 GCA_034694785.1 Agrenia bidenticulata
ACTTTGTTGCCTTATCTAATGTTAACTGCAAAAATAATAATAAAAAAAAAACAAATTTGGTAGTTTTAGAATTATACAATTATAAACATTTAATAATGATGATATTGCGTATAAAATAGATATTAATAAAAAAAAGATGCTTTGTAACGATAAACTAGCGAATTTTTAGATAACAAAGTCACAAACAAACTCAAAAACAAAATTAATAGGGTTTCCAAAAAACCAAAATACAAATAAAATTTTATAATGATACTTGATTTTTATAAAACTTAACTTGTGCAACAGAAAGTGCATATATACAGACTTAGCAAGGTTTAGCTTGAGGAATATCAAGTAAACATAAAAAGTGCAGTTGGCGTATATTATATATTTTGCATACTTAAAACTACGTAATCGCACTTTATGTATTAAACAATTGTTCTTTAGTATAAAGTAAACATGTATGCACACTAAAACACCTTTAAACGGCTTTGGCTGCAATCATTTTGTACTATTTTCCTTTTCCTTTTTTTTAATTTTTAAGTCAACGCATTGATAGTAGTGCATCGTTTTCTTTAAACCAAGTAAAAGAATTTCTTTAATCTATTATTTTTAGGCAAAAAATACATATTTTATCTCAAAAAAATTGCAAAAAATGTTGGATATAATTAAAAAAACAGGTTTGAACTTTCTGCTTTGTTGCCGGCAATAAAAAATAATTATGCCCAAAAACCTTGCAAAAACCCAATACATACAATTAATACTAAGGCCATCATTTTTTAGTACAAAATTAGGCGTTTTTAGTAAAGTTGGATTATTAATGCTGACAATAAAATCCATGTAGCTCTTATTTACAACCCTTCATCCAACAAGTTTTTTTTTAAAGCTTATAAAAGTGCTTTTTTTTTCTATAAAAAAATGTTTTTTTCAAAACGGGTTCTTCTCATTGCTAAAAAACATAGTTTTCTATTGCAAACAAAAAATAAGATTTACAACGATAAATTAAAAAAAAAATTCTTTATAAATCCACATAACTTTAATTTTTTTTGTGTTTTTTTGATAATATAAAAAAAGATTTTTTTTTTATTTTTTTTATTTTTCTGCTGTGTATATATAACAGCACTGAAATGATTTTTCAACGTCATCTTAAAAGATTATGTTAGTTGTTTTTTATTTAGCTTTATTCTCTAGAAAACCTTAGAGTAGGGAAAAAACTCTGAAATATGAAGGGTAAAAAATAAATAAAAAAACATACGATTTTAGTAACAAAAAAAAAAAACTGGACGTTTTTTTGAGGCAGGTTTTTGCGAATAAAATTATCGCATGTTTTTTTTACACCGATGTAAGTGTTACCAATGGATAAAATGAAGAGTTCTCTTACTCGTGGGTGTTGCATTTTTTTGTTAAAAAATATCTATAGTTAACACTACAACCTTTATATACATTTTTTTTGTTTTATTACGAAAAAGCTGTATTTATGTTGCAAAATTGATTTTTTGCACAATTAATACATTTTTCAACAATGAGTTAAACAAAAAGTATTTATGTCTAACATGAAACAGCCCTGCATATAGGGAATAATAGTTTTTAAAAGTAAGATAAAAAAAGCATGTACTTCCTATACTTTAACTGTAACACGCAAGGTATTTTTTTTGATTTTTTAAAAACTTCTTTGTTTGTCTTTCTAAAAATCTTTATAATGCGGTTTTTAATTGTATAATTTATTATTACAAATTAACTTTTTTTTTTGCATTAAGATCCATATTTGTAAGTTTTTAATGTATTTTTAAAGTGCTTATATTCATGGAGAAATATCCATAGGATCTTTTAAAGTAGAAAAATCCTATTGATAAATTCACAATAGGTATAAAATTTTTAACTTTTTTTTCTATAAGGTATGTAAAAGATTTGATGTTTTTTGTGTTTTATCAGGGTACAATATACCTATAGTAAAAAATTAAAAATACCCAAGTAAAGAGTTTGTGTGTTTTTAAAATAGTGCTACTAAATAATACAGTTGTTTAGTAAATTCATGTATATATTTGAATAAAATTCTTTTTGAGATACTTTATTATACTGTTAAGTATAATTTTTACCTGTTAAAAATCATTAAAAAAAGAAAAAAAATAAAAAAAAATAAAAAAAATAAAAAAATAAAAAAATAAAAATCTAAAAAAACAACAAAAATAAAATCTAAAAAACAGATAAGATGCGGCAAAGGAATATATAAACTAAAAATCTGTCTAAAGCAGTAGATGCATTGCATGAAGTGTGTTTTAAATCAGAATGCTAAAATATATACATCCAGGTAATGCAAAATAAAGTAGGCTGACAAGAGAAAACTTATGAGCTATAATATTACTTAAAAGTTCACAAATCATTATTTTATAGCAAAATCGACCTACGATGAACGTGATTACCTGTTCTAATTTAAAGAAGCTATTGATCTTGATATTATAAACAACTTACCTTTTCCTTTAAGAATCACAAATATTTTTTTGTAAAAAACTATATTAGTTTACAAGCTGAAAATCTCTGCAGGGTAGTTTGTTTGATTTGTATGTTTTTGCATTATATTTGCATTTTTTCCATTTTGTTTGCACCTAAATTGCCATATAAAATATAATTTACTATTTTAAATTTTAAATTTTATATTTTATATTGCAATATTTTCTTATAATAACAGAAAGTTACCATTTAGCTCGTGTTCGTTTTTATACGTTAGATTAAAAAAAATTATCTGTAGTTTAATATAGTTTAGTTGTGGTGTAAATTATGTTTGGTTTAAAATATATAGATACTAATTTTTCTTTAGTAAAAATAAAGTACACAGCGTATTTGCACGTAATCGACATCTTACAGCTACGCATTTTTATCTATAGTATATTAACAGTGCAATTTCTACTCGACAGCTAAACTAAAAAATACTTTAGATGAAAAAAAATACATAAAAATAAGCAAATAAGCAATATAGTAAATTATTTTACAGATTTATTATAGTATGTTTTTAGGCGGCGAATATACCATAGATAAAAAATATAGCACGGCCTAAATTTGCAAATCAATAATATCTATTTTAAATAGCAAAAGTTCATAAAATAGCTAGATGACTATTATATCACTATTTATACCACCGTAATTCCCTTTGTAAAACCTATTGCACATATTTTCTTGCAGTGGATGCAACTCGTGCAAGCAACAAGAACGAGAAAAGAGGGTTTACTTGTAAGAAATATGCATGATGCAAGTAATCAAATAACGATTGCATAATGCAAAAACACTGTCATAAAATAAAAGGGTTGTTAAGGTGGTTTATGGATAGTTATCTCGGATACTGAAAAATAAAAAAAGCGATTTCTTTATTTTTAACGTGATTATTATACTTCGTTTTTTTTAGCCAATTAAATATGTTTGTCTATTTTTATCTATATAAATCACTGATTTGTAATATCAATGGTGCACTTTGCAAGATCAATACAAAATATTGCAATATTAAGCGATAAAGACATGATTTACACTTAATTGAACGTTAATTTGCTATATCTAGAGAAATTTGCGCACAACAGACAAGATCTACGACAACTATATATGAAACCCTGTATACAACCCAAATACATTATGAGACTGCAGTGTCTACGGGTTCACACATTGGCCATTAAAATTTTTAGTAAATAATATACGTAATGTTCGAGTCGTACATATCAGAACGATAACAAAGACACGTAAAAATATCGATTGATTATGAGCTGCAATAAAAACGCTCGGTACATAATTTGCGCTGTTTTATTTGTCCTTCGGTTTTTTTTATCCACAACCTGACATACAGAAGTAGAAATTCTTCTAAAACTGAAAAAAATTATGCTTACATTGCAGTTATGTACACAAAGTCATACTAATACACATAAACAGGCTGTGTAGATATAAAACGCATATATGTTTACAGATTTTACACGTGTTAGATTTTTCACTCATATTCAGGATTTTTTTATTGGGCGGGCTGTAGACATGAACATTGTTAAATCTGTTGTATAAATATATTCGCAAGTTACGAGTTGACCAAGGTACTTTACAACAGTTAACCTTTGATCAAAAACATTTAATTTTGCATTGCAAACCATTTCTTGGCCTTGAAAAAGATGTTTATACTAAATGAGACCCAACTTGTTACCAGTAATACTAAAAGTTACACAAATTTATCAATAATTAACTGTTCTTTTATAAGTTATTTATTGGTAAA
Source organism: Agrenia bidenticulata (assembly GCA_034694785.1). Classification (NCBI taxonomy): domain Eukaryota; kingdom Metazoa; phylum Arthropoda; class Collembola; order Entomobryomorpha; family Isotomidae; genus Agrenia; species Agrenia bidenticulata. Next base: position 4,217 of record JAQFYM010005996.1, read on the forward strand.
TTAGTTACTGCTCTGTCTCAGGGGTTCAAGTAAATATTTGCTCCATGCTAAAAAAAAAAAAAATTAGAAAGAAAATGCCAAAATGCAATCTATTAAAAAATATGAAATTATCATATGAAAACAATTCTTCCAGTCTCTAGGCATAATAGTATTTTAAAAGATTCTTGTATTAAAATTACCGACACGATACTCCCCAATAAAATATTAAAGCATGTCCGATGCATATTACAAATCCGATCAAGTCGCGCGCAACCGGATTTAAATATACATGTAATCGTAAACTATACTCATAACCCAGCTGGATAAAAATTCATATAAGCAGGGTTGCTTTTTAGGGGGGCTTTGGGGAGAGGGGGGGGGGCTACGCTCCCCTGGTACATTTTTTATATTAAATTTGAATACAGTTTTAAGTATAAAATTACAATCAAAAAAAAAATTATTTTTAAGATCTCCTGAACATTTTTTTTTTTTTCGCCCACCCTGAAAAAAAATTTGAAAAGCAACACTGCATATAAGAGTAATTACAATATGCCTGACCCTTGAAACACTCACTGTTTCTCTTTTCTTAATACATTTTACTAAAATCTTTGCCAAACTGCAAGATTTTTTTGTTGAGCTGGCTCGATACCGAAACTAGTGGCTTGACTGCTTTTGAAAAATTTGGCTTGTTCAGGCTTGTTCAAATTTCGAAGGCTCGAACTTGGCGTATTTCGAGTTTCCGAGTTTGGACCTTACTTTTTTAGCCTCGTAAAGTATATAAAAACTAAAAAAATAAAAAGTTTACTGTATGTGTTCATCCTTACAATTGTTGCATGATAAGTTGCATGCCCTAGAAAGATTTTATGGGGCCTTAATGTAAATTACAAAATACTTCCATATACCATTTGGGGCTTTTTTTATATGTTAACAATTACGTATAAAGTGGATCGTATGTATATCATATACTTTTGGCGTACAAAGGAAAAAAAAAATCTAAGGGGCGATAGATTAATAGGTTTATAATGCTTATTTAAACCTACAGTAGTAGGAATAAATTTTTACTAAGGACTAACGGTATGTAGTATTTGCACTCTATATAATTTACGTATGGCCAAAAACGATATTTTTTCGCACAATTTCAGGGCACTTTTCTATCGTATCTGCATTTAGGTAATATACATAAATGTATTTATTTAGTGCAAGGTTTTACCTTTTTTAGACTCATGCAGAAAAAAAACGTTTTATAAAAAAAAATGCTTTTGAATTTATGAATTTTTTATACCAACCTCCCTAATATATCCGACTTGTAAAAACTACGATTGCATATTTATAATATCCCGGATATAAAACCGCGTAGTTCTTATGTAAATATGCTTATCTTATCAATACTTTTAAATGTTTCAACTAATGCTTTTTTGTCAAAAAATATTAGAGTTACAATTTGTCTCACTTTTGTATTTATATCCCGGCATTTGAAACAACGTTTCCTTACTGTAAAAAGTATAAAAGTTAAAAATAATGTGTTTTATGTATCATGCAAATTTATATCAGTAGACGTGGTGTAAACAAGAATAAGTTCTAAATCTTATTAATTTCCCTTTTTAAATATAAAAAAATCTTTCTTCTTTCATAAGCCAGTATGTTGAATTTTTAAATAGACAATGCCATACGTTTTCTTTATCAATTTAATTTGTCGACAATTCACTTAGTATTTATGATAGACCCAGACTTTTTAGAAACTTTAGAGATTTTTTTTTTTTTTTCAATAAAAATATACTGTAAAAAAATCTTTTTAATTTTTCGCCTAGGCTCATTCTTATTTATTTTAGGATTTCTTATAATTCTCTAAAGATCATTTTTTTTCGGTGATTTTTTGTCCCTTAAATCTAGGGGCCACAAAAGAGAAAGCCAAAAAAACGAAGAGCCTAGGTAACACTTTAATACAACAGAAATGACGCTAGATAGGATTAAGAGTTCTTAATCATTTTTGTGGGAATGCGACAAGTTTCAGTATGATCCAGATGGAAATGATAAGACTACTTTGAATGAATGCTATCTGAAAAAAATAATGGACTAGACTTCAGTAAAAAGCAACACCAGCTAGAATTTAAACCACTTAATAGAATTAAAACGAATATTATTTATTTTACGAAAAATTTATGTGGAATTGTTAAGGAGATAACAATATTAACGTTAAAACAACACCCAGATAAAGAAGCAAGTGAACTTAAAGAAAACGACCAAGAAAAAAATAAAGCAAGTAAATGAAGCACATAATGACGACGTTATAAAAGCGACGTCTATAGCGCCCGAAATCTTATAGAAGATTTTTTTTTTGATAACCCCCATCTTAATTTTATAAATGAATCTCTTGTTAAATGTGTAACTTGAGAATACAAAAACGTGCGAATATTAAAAAAAAAAATTTTCAACATAGTTTTATATACATGGCATTAGACAAGAAAAAAATTATATAAGATAAAGTGCAAAAACTGGAGGATACAACTGAAAATACTGAAAAAATAAAATGAAATGCACATTTTGAATTTTAAGAGTTTTTAATGAATTACCATATACCTATAAAAAAATGTAATTCAAAACATCTACAAGATATTTTAAAGATGAGGTATATTTTAAGTGCCATTGAGTAATCTTATTACATATAAACAATGTGGCCTTTATATTAAAACAATATTATTGTACTAGATCAATATTTCAGTCGCAAATTATTTTTATTATGATTGATGAAAGTCCAGATGCCAGCGCCCGCCAAATAAAAAGTGTGTCAAGGGTGTGGGCTAGGCCCGTTTACCTTCCCCTTTCGAAGGGGAGGGGACGTCCCCCCTTTAAAAAATCATACTTATTCAATAAGAAAAATTGAATGTGAAAAATTGATAACTTGTATATTAATTATGTTTTTTTCTGAATTTTTTTATTTTTCATTTTTTTTTGTATTTTTTTTTATTGATTTTTTTTTGGCAATTTTTTTTTTTTTTTACAAGTTTATTTTGTTTTCATATGGTTATTCTTGTTTTTATTGTTTCTAAAAAACGCTTTTTTGTTTTAAATAAAAACCCTACCCTTAACCGATACCCTAACCAAAAAACGCTTTTGTTGGTGTCACAACCATACTCAAAACCAGTAGGCCGACCTTAGAGCTAAAAACCGCTAGGATTGTGTCTTTTTTTGAAGTAAGGGGGGAACGTCCCCCCCCCCCCAAAAGGGGGAAAAACAGTCCGAGCGGAAACAGGCACCTAAAAGGAGGAAACTTAAAAAAATAATCTTTTTCAATTTGTTTTGAAACAATGAAGGATGGAACAATTTGCTTATGACTAGGGCAAGTCATATATGCAGCAAAAATGCAATAATTGACATTTATGATGAAAAAAATGCAAAAAATGCGATTATAATTTTTTGTGAACAATTTGATGTTTAAAATACATCGAGCGCAAATATAAGCAGAATTATGTGTCTAAACGTTTTATTAAACCATTTTTTGTACCATGTTAAGCATTCGTTGTTTTTTTTACGCCGGTTTTTTATAAAATAAATGCATATAAAAGATGCAATTAAAAGTAAAAAATTGTTGTTTATATCATTTTAGCTCATTTAAGTAAAAAACAAATGATATAAAAAATATACAGACAGATATTGCCGATCTGCAAAAGAAAATAAATGAAATGAGAAAAGAATAACTAGTATCAATGACAATGTTGGAAAAGATATTTGAAAAATTAAGTAAATAATAATTAAGTGGTATTTTGTTTACGACACACTAAGGCTGGGCACCCATGTGTAGAGTAGAGTGTTAGCAATTACTTTACTTTACCAATAATTTAGTATGAAATACTGTACACAACCCATGAATCCCTACGAGTAATGGATAAATATGAGGATTATAAAAATATATTGTGAAAGTGAAGAAAAGCATTCCTGCTCCAGCATAATTTGGGCAAATTCGCCGTTTAGTAGATAAGGGGTAAATATTTCTCTTATTTAATATAAAGGTTGGTGTTCATTACTTTTACAGAATATTCTGCAAGTAATTATATTCTCTATTTTATATGTAGTGTATACATAACGTCAAAAAATGGTCTTTCTTGTAGACTTTTATGGGCTAAATGGATTAAAGGACCACGGAAATCTTATGGATAAATATTTATATAAAAAAATTCAAATATTATTTTTATGCTTGGTTTTATTTTGACTACTCAAAGCAATAATTCACTTTCCAAATATAATAATATAATTCGACATTATCCAAGAGGGTTTCAGTATTATTTTAATTATTGGATCTATTGATTTGTTGCCAATATTGAGCAAAAACCGATTGAATATATTAAATATGCAATTATTTACTCAATATATTTATATTTGTCGGAAATAAATGCAAGGTCAAGTTCACTTTTAAGAATTTTGGTTTTGTGTTCCTCTTAAATTTGTTCAATTATTTTTCTTGTATGCAAAAAATCCTGTAGGTAATCCTCAAAATAGAATCTTGGATTTCGAAACAGGCTTTTTTGTGTAATAAAATCCAGTGTTATGTTATTTTTGATCTGCGCAAAAAGTTGGGTGACATCTTGTTATCACATTATAAATAAAATAGGGATGTGCAGGTAGTCTTCACGTATAAAGTACAATCCATAATATAGAAAATCAGGACTAAAATGTCGCTTTCTCTTTGTGTCTTATCATGTCGTAAATTTCTGCTTTGTTTCTTTCCTGGATTGGCACGATTATTTCAAGCACTTTATTTGTATTTTTGGTCTTTTAAGGGGTCAATAAAAAAAAAAACCAAAAGTCCAAATTTTACGATCCCTAATAAAAAAAATCTTCAAACGAGGCGGGATAATATACGGAAATGATTACACGCTAAAAAATGTGTGTATAGATATACACAAAAAAGTATATTAATTATAATTTTGCTTTATTTACTTTTTTTTGGTATCAAAAAATATTAAATTATATTTCAAAGATTATTTTCGTCTCTTTAAGCGATTATTTTTTACATTGTTAAGTAAAAAAACTTCATGTAAACAAAATATGTAATACGAAATCGAAACACAAACATTCCCCCAAATGGTTATTGATCATTTATCTTATAAAAAATACTGAAATAAGTAAAACCTATATAGAAAGTTGATCTCTATTTATTAAGTTAAAAAACTAGTTAATACAGATAACGGCTTAGATAGTAAAGAAACAAATAAATGACGCATAAGCACAACTCTTATATGCTTTGTTAGGAAAAAAAGAAAAGTTCTTAAGAGCATATTATTTACAAATTAACACTACAAAATCATGCTATAAAAGTCACACTATATTATGTTATGTAAAATAAAAGGATATGACATGATAAAAGTAGAAGATTTTAAGACAAGGTCTTGAAAAACACCTAGAGATCTTGCGATATTTATACTTATTACATATGACATAAGGACGTTTTATAAATTTATGTCAATTTCACTAGTTGCTTAAGATACGTTTAGCATAAATATTTACCATGACAACAGACATTAAGAGTCCAACATGCAAATTCGATTCATGATTATCTTAATTCAAAAATAATGATGACTACGAATCATACCGGGTAAAAAATAGACAAAAAATCGTACAAAATATTACTGTTACTGCATTTCTGCCGCTGTGGTAATTTTTGTTTACATAAATAATATAAAAAATTGTATATCAAACTATGCACTATAGACGGCCGTGATTTAAAATTAAGATATATCATAAAAATACATTTATTGCATATAGCGTAAAATTAAAGCTGAAAAACGTAATGTATTCTAATTTCTAAAAATAAAAAGTATTTCAGATCCTTTGTAATTTATTTCATATTGTATTTCTAAAACTATACCTTTTCAATAGTATCATCACTTAGAGAACATCTTACTGGGGTGAAGAAATCTTTTCCGGATGAAAACGCTATTTCAGCTGGAGCGCTTGATGCTGGAACAGTTAGATAGTCTTTGGCCATTCTTTCCAAAATTGGATAATTGCTTCGATGTGATTTCAGTAGTTTAAAATTTCGGTTGAATAGCATAAAATCAGGCAATTCATATATCATATATATTCACTTACACTTGTACTTATAATGTTACTCCTTTTTCTTTCCTAAAACTATTGTACTAACTAGTGCTTGAATTAGAGCGGCTTGGGTGTGATAGTGTAGCAGGTGGCTTTTGTGTGCTACGTTGCTTGCAGATAAATATTAAGGCAGATTTAAATTCTTCATGGCCCACTTCATCAAGCTCTTCGGCCATTTTAAACAACTAACAACAGATTCCTCTACCATAACGGTACTAGGGTGTGGATTTTTCTATAGTTCATCACTGCTAATTTAATAAAATTATATAAGAGATGCTTTGGCGGACTGAAAAGCCATTTAAATATTTCATTTAGCAACTTTATTATAATAAAAAAATCTGTTTTGAATAACGACACAGGCCCATTGACTTTTTGATGTAAGAATTTCTCTAAACTATGCAAAAAATTCAACCCCTAATCGGGACTAAGCATATAGGTGACGCCAACAATTAGCGACATGAAATGAATATTACTTGAAAGTGCATGATGGCTAAGTCTATAGCGTCGTAGAGTAAATCTAAAGGGTAAAAATGTCTCGGTAATTTGTAAGAGTATAAACTACAAAAGCGAAATAGGGGCAATGTGTTTGTAAATCGTACAATAATTATATTATAGAAATTTATAAGTATACACTTTCTATTGATGCCTAAAATAAATTTCAATTTTTTTTTAAAATTCCATTCATTCTCGTCTAGTTGTAATTCAATTAATGTTATAAATTAGTTTTATTTTAATGTTATCTGTTTTCACATTTTATATATTCTACGCTTGTACAAGCATTTCATAAGTACTGTTCTACCTAATCATTACAGTGATAATTGAAACTTACATTTTTTGATTTTTTTTTGGCATAAGCACTGCATTAATGGTCAGATTTTTAGGAAAACGTTATTTTTGTACAATAAAAGACAGACGGCTATGTGGTGCACATTTTATTTGAAGAGTTTGTAGGTGTATATTTATTATCACAAACATCCTGAAAGGCAAGAACATTATACAATTCGTGTGCAAGTAATTTACGATATGTGCCATACACCTTATCTGATTCCATGGTGTGCAAATTCCTAAATTTTACATAGTTGTTTATATAAACATATTGTATATATTCAAGCAAATTGGTGTTATTGGAAGCATTATCCAGTGTGGTTTCCAGAAAGTTTTCGGTGAACTTAAATGCTTCATAAATTGCAATAAGGCAGCTGGCCAGACTTTTCTCATTATGTTTGCATTATAAATATCGAAAGAAAAAAGTTTATTTTTGTGTTACCATTTATCAGTAATGTAGTGAATTGAACTTCAAAAAAAACTGCTAGTGTAATGAAGTCCACATGTCACATGTCAACGTGTATTTTGACCATAAACCTATGAATTCATTTTTAAAGGTCTCTTATGTAATCATATGCTTGATCCATTTGTCGCATTAATGTTTCTCGGGGAATATTATTTTTATCTTTATTTGAGATACCCAACTAAATTAATAAAAAACTTTTTATCCACGGTACTAAATGGCTGTTTCGTTTTTACTATCGACTTTTATATCTTTTCTATTAAAACAACTATATCAAATGGCTGCTCTACTTTGTTTTTTTTTGAAAAATTTGTATACTACCAAAAATGGAATTGTTATATGCAAAGATCCTAATATTTATCTTGGTGCTTAGCTCTAAGATGTTTTAGCATTGTACTCGTTGATGGCTTTTGATATGTATTTAAACATTACTTAAATTAGAAGTGCACGACCTCGACTCCTCTTGATTTTACTCTTCTAGATAATTCAGTATACCCAGTGGCTTAGCTATGGGGATCAGATGGGATCTTTGACCCCCTGGAAAAAAGGTTGCGCTTGAATTATAGGAAAGGTCTTTTTTGTGCAGATTTTTTATGTTTACAAATAATGAAATAAGAAAAATTTTAGTAGAAAATTTTTTTTTAAATAATAAAGATTTAACACATCCTAAAACCTGTTGTCACTCAATATTTTTGTAAAAACACTGACTAGCTCTGGGCAGAAAAAATTTCTGTCTACACCACTATAATGCCTTGTATACTGCTCTTAGAGGGGC
>JAQFYM010005997.1:0-12348 GCA_034694785.1 Agrenia bidenticulata
CTCCTCCATCAGCCAATCACGCTCATCTACGTCATAGCCATCTATGACGTCGCTGGGTATCATCCAATCACACTCAGGCCATCTATGACGTAGATGAGCGTGATTGGCTGATGGAGGAGGAGCCAAATCTGGTCGAGCGTGCAGTTCAGGGGTATTCTTTAATGCCAGGCATCAGTAGTTATTTTGATCTTTATAGGTTCAGCAACTTTTGTGCGAAGTGGATTCCTTCGTAAATTGGAGCTTAACTCCTGGCTATGAGGGAAAATGATTTCAAATATTGGTAAAGTGGTAGACAAATAGACACGACTGTTTAAAAAATTTAAATTCCAAGATTTCAGCAAGGTTTATAGGGACAAAGGAGTCGAAGGGAGTATTTGTATGTTCCCTACTGAGCACTTAGCAAGATTATAATATCCCTATGTATCATGTATCCAACAAATATTTTTAACTAGACATGACATTATCAATTAACTGATGTAAATTTCCACCCATTACGAAACGCCAAGTCTCTGTTTCAATTAATCATTTATTTAATTACGTTCTAAACGACATAGACAGTAAGGAAAAGAAAAGTTAAAGTTATAAATAATTATTTAAAACGTATAGCATTCTAATGTAATCAATAGTTTTCATTAATCAAGCCAAAATAATTAACTCTCAACAATTAGAAATGTGTGAGGAAATTTGACAACAATTCACAAATCAAATTGCAACATAATGATCAAGTAGGTAGAGATGGCTGAAAAGCAGGTAAGCATTGTGTAAGTTCTCATGACAAAGAAATTGCCACATTTGAATCCAAACGGGTAGCAGCATTTCAATCTAAATACATTAGTTTGCCAAACCTTGTCACTCACAATACAGGTCTCTTTCGAATAGGACGCATCAGGTACATTGTGGCCAAACGCCAATCCTGTCATCCACGATTCCTGAAAATTTACCGATTTATCATATACAATGCCCATTGCTGGATAAACTGTACAAAATATCAAAGCCGTAGCCAAGAAATACGAGATATAGATGAGCAGACTCAGCATCGGAGTTGTCTTCCAGTGTCTCAACGGCAAGTAAGCAAACATGCATTCGAGAAACAGAGACGAACTTAATTGATAAAATAGCACCCACGAAAATAATTGATTCATTTCGTCCATTATTTTACGTGCCTTCTGGTAAAACCGGATGGCCTTCTCTAGATCGGCCAAAATTTTATCTCTCCCCTCAGGTTTGCCTGTAGTTGGGAATGTTATGATTTCTAAGCAATACCCCATGACCGTAGAAACGGTCAAAGTGGCAACGACGCCGAAAGACATGAAGGCCCAAAAGTAAATTTGAAATGAAACCTGATGTAAGCTAGAGATTAATTCAATCATCGGAGATTCATAACTTGGATCCACATAACTGTAGATGAAGGCTGGAAATCTTGGTTCTTGTTTCAGCTTAAAGTAGATTACGACTAGGCTGGTGGTGATGAAGTTAGCCAGGACGAACATCATGATCTTGAAATTTTTCCGGTGTTTTGAGTTCGCATCGTTGGCATAATGGCTGCCGTAGCTTTCTTTAATAAAAAGTATTACAGATTCATTTAATTGTTAATCAAGCTTCTGTAATAAATATGCTTCTACTGCTCTGCGTTTATTTATTTATTACCGAATATTTCTTGTTCAAGCAAGTGCATTTTGGTCCAACTCTCAGCCATTTTTTTCCCATGTAAAGACATTTTTAGAGCCATACTGAATCCCGTTAATGAAGCCCACGGCCAGAAAATTAAACCCAGTAGAACGACAGAACTGATGTCTTCAAATACAGTATATCGGATTAATTGAAACATGTAAAAAAATGATTGAATGCCCGAAATGGTTATAAAAATATTTTGTAGAATGCAGAACGGTCTGTGAGATTGGTAATAAATTTTATAAAGTTTAGGTTGTTTTTTCTTGTTCTGAGATTCAGACGTATTCCCATCGTTCTTATGTTCAGAACTAGTAGAACTAGTGGAAGACTGGAATTCAAAACTGAAAGGAAAGATACCAAGATACTTGAGAAACTTATAGTACGGGACAATTACAGTATAGCCCGTCTCTGTTTGATGCTCCATTCTGATAAGTTATTGTGGTAGAAGATTGGGGACTAGTGACTGACTCTAGACTGATTATTTTTGTCTTGGTTATTACACTTGTTTATACAGAACTGTGTTCTTAAGTAATTAGCTAATTAATTTGATGGACATGATTGGAATCAACAAATATATAATTTAATCTAAATAAGTTATCATTGGAAACCTATTAATTTCTTTTAGACTCTACCGAGCTGCTTGATTGTCCTCCATGTGCATTTGCTTAAAGCATCAGGATATATCGATCGACTGAATTGAATTTAGGGTTACATAAACAAGATATATTTCTTACTCGAAGTGCTTTTTAAAGCAAAAACAATTTTTCTTCGTACTTTTCAGGTGTAAAATTGAATAAATGAAATGAAATACAAAGTGGCTACCATGTAGGATTTTTCAAAATGTAACTAAACTTGTTTTCCATATATGCACTGCCCCCTGTTTATCTTAAATTCGACCCCAACCAAAAACCCCCTCCACATAATCTGATTTGGTCTGAATTATACTCTCTAAAAGATGTCAGATTATCTGCTTTAAAACTCTGAAATCATCCTATTTGCAAATAAGCTGAACAAAACATTTCATTCAAGCATTTTATTTGATTTGGTACAAACGTACTATCAAACCCATCGAAATATGTCACAATTCAGAGGTTGACTCTCTATTGTAATTCACATCATTATACATATTATTCAATATATTGATAATATCGTGGAGTGCTTTTACATTGTAAATAACTTAGTGTACGGAGACATATAAAGTATTCCGAAGGTAGCTCCAACCGTCGTGACAACAAAGATCCACAGGAGCAACCTGCAAGAACAAAATTCCCCAGTACTAAAAGCTAGGTTTTTGATAGAGTTGATATTCAGTACATATGTCAAGTAACTCATGCAGATTTTGAATTAACGCCTGTGACGGGTCTAATTTTGGAAATATTTTTGAAGCTCTTCAAGATTTTTTTTTTAGAGAATCTGCCTTAATTTCCTTATGCCTCAATCAAAAGAGAAGTCTAAAAATTCTAGAAACCAATATATAGTGCAATAAACTTGATCTAATCTCACCTGTCAATCACCAAAGCCGCTTGTTGCCATTCCAATTTGATTACCTCTTTCCTATCAACTTCTTCCATCCTTCTTTCAGTTTTCTCCATGGTTTCAAGCACTCTATTCATGAGATCAAGAAGCTGTCCTTCCCGTCTATCTCTCCTATCCTCTTGCATGCAGAACTTTGGAAGATTATGAGAAAAAGATGTCGTTCCCTCATCTTCTTCGTCAGGCGGATCTAATCCGCGCCGTAATCCCTGTCTACCAGGCATAGTCTCTGAAACAGGGATCCCTTTCACTCTCATCACAGGGCGGAAGGCAGGATTAGATGGATTCAAAGACTCTGGGTGACCACACTGCCAGGCATTATCAATGTAGGAAAGATCACAGTAGGAAGCACACCTAAATCAAGTCTCAAAATAAGATCAACATCATCTCGGAAACCCCTAGATTTTTTTAAGCTTCTAAAGCCCTCAATAAATCAGTAGCAAACCTTTTATGATAGCGACAATTCTTTCTGCTGTTGGGATATGCCACTTGACTGCACCGACATGAGACAGCGGGGGGTGTTGATGGCATGCCAGGATATACTACCCTCCACATGTCACCCTGTTGTGGACAGCATGAGTAATTTTAAATTTACAAATAATCTCGTATTACAATGCTTTGTAGTTTCATTTAAGAACAGATTCGCCAGTACCAGTGGTATCTTGCAGGATAGGGATTCGGGTTGAGAATCTGGTGGACAGTGGCAGACATTTTCTACCAGCATGAGTTTCTTAGGAATATCTAGCTTCAGAAATAGAGCCGGAGCTAGGTAATTGAATAAGAAAGTGTTCATGTATTGGGGAAGCCTTCCTCCTCTCATTCCACGGTGGTGAATGCTAAGGGTGACAACTGACAAACCCGTAGCAAAGGATACCAAAGATATGGTTACTCCGTAGTACAAGCCTGGAATGAATTTGGCAGATTTCGTGGATTCAATCAGTCCCAGCTACATGGAATTAGCTATCGTATTCAGCGAATCAATTATATGTACCAACCTATTAGAGGAAGCTTCTCGGAAGTAGGTGGCATAGACTCGCCGATAACCATGAGAAACACTGTCATGGAGAGAAGTGTCGTTATTCCAAGAGTCACCTTTTCTCCAGAATCTGATGGCATATAAAAGCTTAGTAAAGCTAAGCCAGAGATTAGGACACATGGAAGTATCAGGTTAAACACTGCAATGTTTTTGATTAAAATAATTATACAGTATATGCTTCATGTTTATATTGACTGATTAACTTTGGAGTTTTTATACCGTAGAATAAAGGTCTTCGACGAAGGACGATTGTGTAGGTAATATCCGGATAGGGTTCTTCGCAACAGGAGTAGTAGACGACACTTCTTTTGACCCGGACTGTGATAAGATCCCACTCACCATTGGGTACATAATTAGATAAATCACCTGCTTCATCATTTATTTGCAAGTTCACCTTCAAGATGTAAACCTCAATTAGTTTAATAATTTAAACTCTTTATGCTTAAGTTAAACAATCTTTACGATGCTAAACTTTTACTAATATTTAAAGCAGCTTTATTTAGCGTAATGTCTTTTTACACTAACCTCTTGTCCTTGATAGGTGAGCAGACATAAGGGCAATATAAAAATTAAATTTTTTTATTTTAATGTAAAGTTAGAATTAGTTCAAAGTTTAAAGTAGTTTAAAAACTTGAAAGCATACCGCTGAAGGTCCAGCAATGTAATAAGAAATAAGAAAATTGTAAAAAAAACATGTTAATTTAATTTATAGTTTGAATTAAAAAGTTGAATAAAGAATTTTGTTTGATTGATTCATGCCTGTAAGTCCAACTGGCAAATTTCATAGTACAGTTCTGTTCATCAAATGGGAAGTACTCTACGTTGATTTGGCAAGATGACTTAAATATAACTGAACTCAGCCAAGTTAAATTCCCAGTGTACTTGACGATTACATTCGTACTTACAAAGGCCTGGTTGTAAAGGCTGTCCGCGCTGAAGAATCATAAAAAATCAGACTGATTTAGGCATTATGACGATGGAAGTGAAAAGCAGAGATTGTACTGAGAAAAACCCTTGCATCGTGAATAATCATTTGAGCATTACTTGTTGTATAAAATAATATCTGGCTTCCAGACACGAGTCGCTGGGATTCGTATAACTTTGATGCCTCCGTAATCCGCTGGATTCCATTTAAGGCCTTCATCCACCCACATCTATTTTTGTGCTCAAAATTAGTAATACGCCATTCCTTTATGCAGCTTTGAAAGATTTTGGTAAAAAGTAATTACTTGATTTAGCCAGCAGTTTGTAGTCAATATTTGGTTTCTCTCATCCTTAATAAAACCATTAACTTTCTTTTAATCTGAAACTTTACAGGTTGCAGTGCATGGAATATAGTATAATAAACCTTTTAGTGACTGACTGACATCTCATACATAGAGTGTGACAGCAAAACTCAATTTATTTGTCTTGAAAAATTATTCCGTTTAATCTAACGGGTTTTTCCATTCATTTGAATTCATTCTTTCTAACCTTTCAAGCTTGTGGGATGCAAATATTGAAAGTATTATGAAAATGAAGGATGTAAGGAAATAGTTGAGATAGAGTTTTTTTTTATACTTTAAACATAATGGAACTTTTGTTTAAAAGAAATTATTAAATCTCCAAACATCTACATTTATACGTAAATTCTCTCATGCACTTGATGTTATAAGCTGTAAAAATCTGAAGGAGGTTTTATAAATACGGCATCCTAGTTGTGACGTAAACGCTACCACGGGAAGGAATCAGGACTCGCTTCAATAAGCACGTATAATAATTTATATTAATATTTTCCACTCCATATAAGAAGATTGAATTATTAAACCCTTTCAACCCCCTTTGAGTTTTTTTTTCACAAAAAATGTTCTAACATCCAGTAAAGTAACGCTGACTAAAGTCCCATACGTCAAGTATTAATAAAAGTTACAATTAAACTTATAACAATACAGTTTTTATTTCTTATCAATAGTAAAGACGATTTAAACGTACAACTGTTAGCTGACAATTCGAACTATTGGAAATCACAAGTTACGTTGTTGTTCCCTAACCAGAGGACTTCGTTTATTTCTTAGAAGGTAATTAAATTTTACGAACACAAAGCCAATTGCCCAACGATTCCAGAAATTTTCTTGTGCTTTTGAAAGATTCTGGAAAAGTTTAGTTTCCATTATGAAAGAGGTTTCATACATGATAGAACCCTCACTTATGAGCTAGTAGTTAAGCTACCGTTATCAAAGTATTGCAGTATTGCTTCAGACTTGATGAGGGTATTTCCATGCATAATTTGGTTTGAGTTCACACTATGGACGGTATCGATAGTATGAAAGTCTATAATTGCTCTAAGATCTCCAAGTTATAGATCCCGTTAAGAATTCAAAAGCTATTTCCGGGCTGAATACACTTTTCGTTGATGAGTGTTATAAAGAGGACTTACAACATCAATAATTTGAGTGAGGGCTGAACCAAATGTCAAGTTGAGAGGAGTTGTAATGTTCTTCGATGGTCGGACTGACAAATCATAATCGTGGAGAAGCATTTGAACCAAAACCTTCTCATAGTTCACGCTTTGACTATTCACAGTAATAATTGTCCCGTTTTTGAGTTTCAGCTGCTTATTCACACACCCTACCCAACCTATTTGAAATTCAAAACAAAAGAGACAATAATTACTTCCAAAGTCTGTTTGTTCGCTTGCACACTATTAACTATAGATTAACTATATGTTATTTAGAACTTCACATTCCATCCACCACTACACCACACACTACAATATGGCGTAGATGAGATTATCACACCCTTGTCTTACCAATATTGTCACCGTACCGGGTATCACTGATATCAGTCAGTATTTCAGAAGTGGACTACTTTCCAACCAAGGTAGACCAAAGTAAATACAAAATCTCTTAGCTTAAAAATGAAACGTGTGAATCCACAGTAATCGATCACTTTGCAATCTCCATAACTCATCATCATGCTTGCCATTCACTCATACTAAGTTTTGAACTACCCTTCCTAAATACAATCCTAATGATCGACCTCTACCTTTGTTCAAACTTTACGGAGTATACCATGGGACGTGGTGATTAAAAACTATTCGGTATGCAAATTAGGTGCTGCAATAATAACACAACCCACAGTATCAAGTTTTCTCTGCTCGCCCAGTGGTTCCCTGCAAAACAAGGCTGCAAAACTTATATTTTACCAAAACTGTCCAGTTATCAAGCGGTGAATGATAATGCATGGGAACTATTTAGTAGGAAATGGAAAGGATGATGTATTTGGTAATTAGACGCTTCATTAGATAATGGATAATGCACGAGTACAAGTAAACAAGATTTGATTATATCTCATTGCCCCACCCACTAACTTCCTCTTGTTTTATGTTTAATCCAAGAAACTAGGGAGAGGAGAAAGTTTTTGGGAAAGTGGGTGTTTGGATTGTATGGAGTTGGAGTTTTCTCCGATTTCTGATGACTTTGTCGGTTTTCTGTGTAAAAACAGACTTCCTCTGAGGGGAAACGTGGGACTGGGGATTATCTACGCATTCCCTCTTCCAAGGAATCGTTAAACTTTTTGATTTGTGTTGGTCCTCTATTTATAAATCAAAGTGTGTATTTAACCATATTTTCGCTTTTGTTTTTCTTGATAGAAATAACGATTAGTAGTTTATTTTATGACATATACTAACTAAATTACAAAGGAGGCGTCGTAGACTAATTCTTTTAGATGGAGGGAATTTTTGCATTGGAGTATTAGACAATGTGACTACGTTGTTCAAACATTCGATTCTGAATTTTTGAGATTAGGATGTCAAATGTAAAAGCGTATAAAATTTTGGAAGAAATTCAATTTTAATTTTACTCCTTGATCCTGAAATCCTCTATCTTTCATAGTGCAGAAATTATATGCTACGAACATCCCTACTGTTCCTTATGGTATCTCTAACTTGTATAACAGTAAGATTTTAAAGTGATGATAATCAGGGTGCAGAGGAAGGAGTTGGTTCTAAATTTGTAATCTATGCAAACGTTCCTCAAGAATTGCTTCAATGAAAACAAGACGCGAAATATCTTTAGAAAATCGCTTAGTAATTTTTAACGTACCAAATTGATCCAAAAGCATCACAGTTGTTATCACCACATAGGAGAATTGCAGAATAAGATTCATTGCGTTTTTTATAGCTTTGAAACGGACTAATTAAACAGTAAAATCTAATAGGTACATAAACAGGAATTTCTTGGTATAAAATTTCACAGCAGATTATGTCAGATGAACACCGACGGTTTAATTCTCTGTAGCACAAAACTTTCGCCCCTTGGACTCTAACTTGAATTCAGATAAATGTCTCAGCCAACTTGGAAGCATACGCACTATGAACTAGGAACTCTGAAATAAGTCTGGCTCACAAAAACAAATTTGACTGAACCTGTCGTAAACAGAAGCTTTCCCATACAGACTGTTGATCGAGAGTGTAGGAGAGATCAGTGATAGCAGAGTGATTGGTCTGTCACCTCTTGTTAGCTGGTCATATACGTGAAATGATCGAACTGAATTGTTCAGAAGCAAGAAATGTTGAACCTGACGGATCCGATCACACCGACTGCTTTCTCCCCAAGACTGTGAGGAGTAACCAGCTTTCCAGGGAACTCACACTCCAGTCTATGCTTCTGCTCATATACACATCGTGGGAACGGAGTATAAAATTAGGGAGGAATGTCATTCCCACACGCCACAGCTACACACAGCTTTATAAGAGATCATCTGCCCCAGTCAGTTTTGGAAATACTCGACGGCTGTAGGATTCCAGGCTCCAAGAGTAACTAGAGTGGTTCTGACACATTGCTCCGTTTTATCCGAATTGCTTTGAGCGGGTGTTAATACTGCCCTGAATGAAGATATGAGATGCAGCTCTCATCCTAGGATTTCCCAATGTGACAGGTTACTGAGTACAAGTTAAGTAATAAAAAACATTTCATGTAAAGTAAAAGGTTGAATGGGAATTACGGCAGATGATTGTTGAGTGAGAACGAAGGTACAGATCAAAATAGTGGAATAGCCTCTTAAACTTAAATGTCAGATGAAAGTAGGGAACAAAGAGTTTTTACCGATGTGGGAGTCTCTTCAGTTTGCCTGGAAGAATTTTCAAAATGCTAATCCACATTTGTTTAATTGCTCAACTATAAAAGTGAAATACGCTGTAGTTGTACTAATGGCTGGGGATTACAGTTTTGTGTAACTACACGTTGGAGTAAAAGTCAGCAAGTCTATTCGAAACAATTAGTGGGATACTCGTAGTTCCATCAATTAAACGGTCGTCGTAGGACAAGCCTCGGTTAGTTTACAGAGTCCAAGAAATAGGAGAACCTGCAAAAGACGAAGATCAGCAGTCCGATTGGATTCTACGATTTGGGCCAATAATCTCCTCCTTCGGGACTGTCTCATTCGCAATTACGGTTTATAAATCTTTTAATATTGGGGCTACCAGAAGAGCCTAACGAGAGAATATAGCCTTTCCATGCAGGAAATTGGAAACATTGGAGTTTAGGGAGACTTAAGGCCACAAAAAGACCATTGCCAAATACACAGTAGCCCACTGATCCCGATAAATCCGATTTGGTCTAATCTCGACCTCCTTTACGAAATCTCTTGTCATCTTCCAACCCAAATTCTTTTGGTAATCATTTCTTATACTTAAGTTAACTCATTCACTTTCAATATATATTTTTTCTCCATTTCCCTTCATCCAACATCCAATTAATTTTCAAGATGATGAATACACTAGCCAAAGGGAAAGGGACTAAAGGATCAAACAAGGCTTGGTTCGAGATCCTAAGAATAAAAAAAAATTGTGAACTTGTATAATGCTAGAGGGGAAAGCGATTTACGAAATTCATCTCCATAAAATATCATCCGTCCACCTTCCCTATAAATTTCCGTATAAATACAAGACTTCCAGGATTGAATCATTCAAAGCAATTTCAGAGCTAAGTCCTTTGGCAAGTTCTTCTCTTAACCTTTAATTTGCTTATTGGGTCTTTGACACTCGCTCTACAAAGGTCGGACTAGAGTCAGCATGAGAAAAATAGAAGTCTTTGTGAGTTCTCATTAAATCAGCTTTAAATCCCCTGGGTTCTACCATCTTGATGGACTTATCTATTCGTCTTAAGATGAGGACATTGTTACCGCAAATTATCCTTACCAGTTGTACAAGTTTTACTACTAGATAAAATATGCTTTCGTCTCTTTCAAGGAGCATGGGGAATTGGTTGAGAGCTGCAGACAAAGTTATCCAACGTCTGGGGTAAATAGCCCTGCGGAGACATTTCAGATATCGGTAAAGACGAGAAAAGCACATTAGAACACACCTGGCTGTTCTTCCCCATAAATTTGTAACCTACTCAGCCTATGAAAAGTAACTTATTTTTAGTTCTCAACTTTTTCGATCTACCAAGCTGGAAGGAAGGAAGATTGTTTGCCAATAAATATCTTGTGATTATGCCTCACTTGAACTATACAAGGAACCTGGACGTGTACAGATGGAGATGCTCAAGTTTTCCTCTTCAAAGTTAGAAACTAAAGATTTCTATATAGATGAGGAGGTTAGCTCCTTTAAAATACGAACGTGGATGGAGAATGAATGCAATTACGGATGTTATGGCTAAGTTCTAGTGTATGGTTTGGGCTTATGATTAAACCAGTTGTTCCTGCGATGATGACGACTCTGGTTGGTCCATTGAATGTCAATGTACAGGCAGATAGAATGATAGAAACTCCTACTTCATCCTCATAATACCTTAATACCTTTTAGATTGCTATCATCATCTCCCTCCCCTGACTTTCTCTCCCAAGTAGGAATGAATTGAATTGAGAATCAATAAAAGTACGGTGATGAGCTAATCGCAATGTTCAATGGTGACTTTGTGAAACCGTGAATTGACTTTATATTCGTGGAATTGGAGTTCTCCATAGACGATGATATCTTATGTGATGATTCATACAATGGGGAAATGCTAGTGTAAATGGGTGGTGTGTGTGATGTGGTTTTTTTATTTCCATTTTATCTACTCATTTGAATAAAAAAGGTCGGTCTGGAAGATTATAAGGTTCTAGTTTGGCCATAGTAATAACTATTCTGATACCAATTCTTAAGGCTATCAAAGGACTTTTTTTAAGTATGATAGTAAAGGGCTCCATTCAATCCCGGCTTCCAAATTGATTCCGGAGATATCAAAAGACGGGGAAATCGATTCAAGAGAACAAGAAAGCGTCTCTTTTCTATTCTTATAGTCTTTTATTAATATGACGGATATGAGTTGTATATTGTGTAATGATGTCTAATAGTCTTAAAGGTTGTGGACTTTGTTCACTCTGCTTTAGTAGTAGTATGGTCTACTTAATCTGTAGACGGGGGTGACTTATGGGGTGATAACTCTTGGGGAAATTCAATTGCCTTTCTCATATATGATTTACGTCCTTCTTCGTCTACCTTTTATTGTGGCTCTTGTCATTTATTGCGTTTTATTAAAGTTTAAGCTCTTATATTATATTACAGTGCTGGACTGTGCTAATAAATTTCACATTCAGCCGTCTGTGACCTTCTCTAACTGGACATTAAGAAATTATGTAGCTGTATAATAACTATAATAAGTTTCCAAGACAGAGTAGAAAGTATTTACAACTGTATTAGTATGTGTTTTGTTAGGTTTGTGGACCTTAAATAACTACAAAGACTAGGGAGATGCAGGCTTCGAATTTTCTGAACGTTAAACTAGATTTATTTTTATTTGCTTTGCAGAGAGTCCGCGCCGCCCATACCCTCTAATTCATACATAAATACAAATATACGTCCCTAAAAGTATATCTCCAGAAAATATGTACCTGTACCCATGAATATACATGGTATAGCCTTGTTCAGATATTTATACAACAGTCAAAATTTATTATTTATTATAACTACAATGTATCACTACTATTTAAGCACAAATATTACCTATTAGATTAGAAACAGATATGATGCATTGGTAACCAAATTAACTTACATATTTACATATCAAATAAACCGTTCAACGAAATAGTAAAGTATCGACTGTTTTGAGTAGATGTCAATTTTCTGGTCTCAAAATGAC
>JAQFYM010005998.1:0-12348 GCA_034694785.1 Agrenia bidenticulata
GAAAATTTTCTTGGATCGATATGTAGGAATAAAATAAATGTAGTAAATTTGACCCCTAACTTCTCTAAGGGTTAATAGACATAAATTACGATTATAGTAATATGCATGCTATCTGATCTCTTGTAGAAATTTATGTCAAGGTTTAAAAGCCACTTTTAGGTGCAGTTTTGATGGTTTCAATCAAGGTCAAATAACCTGTATCAAACAAAGCAGGCAATGAAAATTTCAGTAAATATGTGAAAAACTAAAAATAATTCTTTTGCAACTAAAGTGCCTAGAATCATTTATAATCGTGTTACAAACCGGAGAACAAGAAAAAATAGATATTGAAGTTCCATGAAAACAGTAGTTTAAAGATACAAACAACCTATAATTGCGCGTTTACTCGCAAGATAAAAGCATTGAAAATCTATAAGAAATACATTAGACATATTTTAGCCAACACGGCCCAAGAAAAACTTAAACAATGGCGACACAAACTTAGATATTAGCGTAAAAAGATTTTTTTTGCAAGGCTTTTTAGCAACCCATATGTACCTGGTGTCACAAAATGTATGCAAAAAATAAAACACTTACAGTAAACAAAAAATGGAGAAAAACAGTAAGCATTTCGCGAACAAGAGGTATGTGTTAAATTCTTGTTTTGGTAACAGGGAAATAAGTGCAATAAAATCTACAGCGCTCAAAAGTAAACTGGTTCTTTTAGTTATATATATACGCAACTACAGCGCATAATTAAATCAAAGAAGATATATTGAATGCAATTATATTTCAGCAGCCCTTTTTTAAAAGCATTATAAAGGCAATTTATGTACATACAATATATATTTATACTATACTAATCACAAATACTACACATGTGCGTAAAAATTGCACGAAAAACGACGACTTCTCGTTATACAGGGTGTCCATAAAGAAACGCAATGAAAACATATTTGAATTTTTATACACCCCTTATATTGTGCTTTGGTCGAAAATATATACAATTATATTGTGCCTCTAGACTTCACTCGTATATTTATATTACACTTATAGGATACTACATGCATACGATAAGTTTTTTTCGGTTTTACGATATTGACATAATCTGTGATATTTTATAATAAAACTCATTTAGCAACACAGGAAATATAAACAACGCGAAAAGATTTACTTAATATGCAGTCTTTTATCCGTTACTACAAATATAATTTATTTTTGCTATTATATAGACACCTTTTACATCGAACTTCGAGAGATTCCTAAGGAATCATATACTAGATATCGTAAAATCGCATAATAAGGATTCCACTTTATGTATATCATAATGCAATAAACATATCAAACTCTAAAATTACTATATAATTGTAATTTATGGGCAAAAAATTTCTCTTTACTCATTGCGTTTCTTTTTGGACACCCTGTATAATGATTTTTTTTCTTTTTGAAACATTTTTTTACCGATAAGATTACTCTTATCTTATCGTAAACAACAAAAGTTTTACAAAAAAAAAAAAACAAAAATTATTATGATGCTACACTTAATAGTGTCTTTATTTATACATTTGCACGTTTAAAAATTTAGATCATATTTTTTTGTTATAATGAAAGACAACGCCGAATAATTATTCAGATGTATTAGTTTGATTTCTAACTATGTTCTTTTTTATTATGTTATTTAAATTTTTAACCTCATTGCATATTTTTTTTTAAAACAAGGTTTTATTTTTTTTTTTTTATGACGAGTTTTTCTGTTGTTTATGTCTGTAAGCAGAGGATTGTCATTGTTTTTGCGTTATCTACATGTTCAATTTTTTACTTCGTAAACACTAAATATTATATAACGTACAGTGTTAAATAGTACTTATGCTGTCATGCAATATATATACTCTTTTTTACTAGATACGCGATTAACAACGTATATCTTCATCGCAAATTTGTATATATACGCGTTTTTTTAGAGTTTTAATTTATACATAAATGTATCATCTTAATGTATAAGTCTCTTTTTCAAATTTTTCTTATTTTTGGGTTTGTGTATTACAATAAAAAAATATGAATTTTACACAAAAAGAGAAGCTGTATATTAAATGCAGCTTTTTTAGATCTCAAAAATGTTCTGGCGCCTTGGATATGCTAATGTTCGCTTATAACTGTAGAATTCTTCAAATACCGCATCATGAAAATCGAAAACTCTCGCAAATAAACAACTATAAAATTATCGAGATCTCGATCAAAAATTAACGGTTTCTCTGCCGTATCTCACAAATCTTAAGATCTCTAAATTGTAACCCCTAATCATGATTAGGGTTACAATTTCAAAACAAGTTTTGGCAATTACCGATAAATATCTTTGCCAAATTTGAAGTTATATTTGTGTTTACGAATTTCGGGAAATTTTGATATCTAAGGTAAAATCATGGACAGGCATTTAACAGAGTAGGGTATGTACATTAAAGAAAGCTTATAAAAATTCCAATAGTTTTGTCGGAAATTTATGTATTTTGATTAAACGATAAAAAATTTACAACAATTGAAATTTTTTTACAGGAATATATAAAAAGAAATAAATTTATATAACTTTTTGTAGACACAAATCACCAATGTTTAATAAAGTCTTTGAACCCTTAATATTTACACATATTTTATGTTTTTTTTTAAATATTTGTTTTACTTGTAGTATTCTTTGCAGTATATTTTGTATTTTAAATAAATATTTTAAATAAATACTCGTTTAACCTTTCTTTTATTAATGCCATGAAATATAAACAAGTATGGGTCTCATTAATGTGGTGACTAGGGTTAGTTAAGGGTACATCGAAAAGAACATGATGCAGGTTATCAATGAAAAAACCTTTCTTAACTGTATAACTTAAGCGTGTTTTGTTCATTTGTTATAAGTAATTTTTTGAGCATGTTTATCGATTCTTATGCAAAAATACACGAAAAAAATTATGTCATTCGTTTTTTGCACCAACCTGCTTATTTGTCTTTTTTTACTTAAAGAATGCTAATAGATTTTTCTGTGTACTATCTATTCATTCTGAAAAATCAGAAACTAATATTCATATGTTGCATATGTTGACAAAAAAGCGTATCAGATAATAATTGCCCCTAAAATTGGATCAAGGGATTAAGTCCCTCTAAAAAATAAAAAAGGAGCAGATCCGTCTGATACAAGGATGAATACAAATTCCCCTTCGATGTAGTTTATTATATACAAAAATCACAAAAAAAACCGTCTGATACCACTTAAAAAAAATCTAAAAAAACTACGACAGAAACACGTCGTTCTAAATGTACCCTTACTTAAAAAGCAAAAAAACCCAGCAGTATAAGTGCTTACAAGTGTTTTCACGGTTTTTACTTACACCTTTTCTACACTAAAGGCACATATTTTTATACTTATTAACCCTTAACCTGACCCTGACCTTAACCTTTACCCTAACTCATTCCTAACTGTTGTTTGTTAACGTCAAACATGTTTGGAACAGGACCC
The DNA here is from genome assembly GCA_034694785.1 of Agrenia bidenticulata. Lineage (NCBI taxonomy): Eukaryota > Metazoa > Arthropoda > Collembola > Entomobryomorpha > Isotomidae > Agrenia > Agrenia bidenticulata. Next base: position 3,479 of record JAQFYM010005998.1, read on the forward strand.
GTATAAACCGTTTGCTTGTAACCCGGGTTAAAATGACGACCCAAACCGTTTCGAGCCCGTGAATTTTCTTATGTGCCCGTACGGGTTGTGACAAAGTAATGTGAGGATTTATTTTTTATCTAGTAAACTTTGGCACATTTATACATTTAGATGAAAAAATGAGCTTTGTTTTCTATAGATTTAAATGTGTATTATAGATATAAACTTTTGTTGTCATAGTCAATAACACTGTCTTATAACAAGTTTGATAGCTATGATTTTTTTGTTTTCACAAAAAAATTTATAGTTCATGATACAGTGCTTCACAATATATTTCTTCATAGACAAGTGATTCCAAAAAAAAGTATTTTTTAAAAAAGGGTTTTTAATAAATAAAAAACGTTGATCATTGTTCAACTAACATTTTTATACGACATTTTACGTTTTTTGCCTGGGGTTTTAAAAGCAAACTGTTCTTTTTTTTATTGTTTCTGTACCCATAAGCATATATTAAAACTTAATACATATATATAGTACATTTTTATATTTTGATTTTTTATTTAATATGTTTTAAAAGCTTTTACTATTTTTATTTGTGTTTTGAGTTGGTTTCTACACTTTAGAAACAGAGTGATAAAAGTTATTTTCATTTTTTTACAAACACAGATTAACAATATAATCGTTTTACCATAGGCGAATATGTCATTTTCTTACTTTTCTAGCCCTCAAGTACATATAATGACCCGAAAAATATATCAAACTGTTACTTGCATTTTTTATGAGCCAAGCGCTAAATATTGACTTTTATGTGCGGTTAAGGTAGGATAACATTAAAATTAAACTAAATCATCAAAATAACAGCAAAACCGATCGAGCTGGACTATAACAAAGAACAAACAATAGCATTAAACAAAAATTTGTCTCACTTAACAACTGTAGAACTTTTATATAAGGGTTTTTGTATGCTTAAAAAACATTTCAAGTTGTTTTGCTTGTTTGAGATTATGCATTTGGGTACGAGTCTGAATAAAAAAGCTTAAATACTTTAATTTAATACTAGGTTTTACTGACATTTACATATCTTCAACTCGGATTTTGCTTTATCTTTATATCAACAAATCCGTTTTTTAAAGACTAGAAAATCCATTGTATATATTCTAAAAAAAGAAATTTTAATATTAAAGACGCAATAACACTGTTCAGGATATTTGTTGTCGGAATTAAACTTAAGGAAAGACTTGGAATGCCTAATCTGAAAAGATTAATTTTTAATTTATGTAACTTATTATTTTAGAACAGAAAATAAAAAACACATGGTTGCTTATAAAAAAGTTAATGACCTGAACTTACTTTTACAAATGATTTTATCTATATTTTGTGTTCTTACCTTAATAAAAGCATTAGATATCTTTTACTTTTTCACAATTTTAAATATGTTCTTTTTTTAAGAAACAACTCTTATCTTTCTACGGCTTCTGCCCGTTATGTTTGGTTGTGAACATACAAAAACTGTAAGTAGTTTTGAATTATATTTCTACTTTAGTACAAAATTTTTGTGTATACCGACGCTTGTATGCAATATTATCAAAAAAAAAATATATTATTTTTTTGTTAGTTTAGTGGTTAAAATGGTTAAAGGTTTTTACAAACCTACAAAAATAAAACAAATGTAAAGCGCATATACTGGGTTTGTTATTATTTTAGTTAAAAAACCCGGAAGGGCGCTGTGAACCGTAGCTTAGAACCCGCAACCCGTAAAACTCTTAAAGCCTGTACGGGTCTTGTCCAGAACATGTTATTTATAGAGTAATAGGGTTATTTTACGTTGGTAATCTTTTATAATATACCTTTATAGTTCTTTTATGTTTTGATAACCTTTTTTTTGGGAAAGCTTTTTATCAAGGGTCAAACCCCCCTGGTAAAGGTATCAAGGGTCAGATACCCTGGGAAAAGTACTAAGGGTCAAATCCCTTCTGTGAGGTGTGATGGGATTTGACTCTTGATCCACAAGTTCCTTCTAAACTTTGCTTACTAAAAAAATTATTGCTTAAGCAAAAAAAACTGCCTGAAAAAAAGGTTAATGTTAGCATAATAAAAAAACTGAAGTACGTCCTTGTGCAAACACTAAGCTTAAGACATGCAAGGATATAGATATTTAAATGATAAACCATGATTTGATGGGAATAATATTGCAGTGAAATATGTATGGTTGAAAAACCTAGTTAAGTTGCAAATAACATGGATAAAGAGTTTTCTGTAGTCATGAGTGTTTTTTTAGTACTTTAAATATGATTTTTTACAATTCCCAACATATTTCCATTTTTCGAGTAAATACATAATTTTACACTCTATTTTTATTTTTCCAATGATTTACAAGTCTAATCAATATACCTTATATTTGCGAAAAATACACCGGTACAAGACCCGTTAAAGCTGATTTTTTGTGCAACGTGCCAAAATCATGACCAAAACCCTTACGAGCCCTTTAATTTACTTTTATGTCTGTACGGGTTATAATTATAAGATTCAATTATATCATTTTATCCAACTAAACGGCGGTGATGATGTATTGTTCTCAGGGATGGGCATGAGAATATGTTAAAAAATTCTCATTTTTTCGGTAATTACCCGAGAATATTCTCGTCCCCTGATTTTGGAAATTACCATTTGGCAATTTTTTTTTGGATTTCAATTATTTTGTTATTTAAGTAAATACTTTACAGGTATTTTCCTATGCAGTAAACACGTATTTGTATAAAAGTTGCGTAAATAGAATTCCGTCTTTAAAAAAAAAGCCAAAACATTAGTACATATGTATTTATCACGATGATATCAGACATCAATAAATGTACTTCAAAGATATACCAAAATGTATCGTATGCAAAGCAAGCAAGCGTTTTTGCTATAAAAAGAATTTTTATAATTTTGAAAGGCAAGATGCTCCACAAAAAATATACTATTTTTTGCTACTTTTTTAAAATCAGTACATTTCATTAACAGAACTGTTTAATAAAACACTAATTTGTACAATGCATGGTACGCAAACTGTATCAATTATGTCATGTCTTATATTTGAACAACTGCAACATAAATTTTTGTATTTAGACGCACTTTAAATTCCTAGACACATAATTTTAATATAAAAATTATTTTAATGCCAATTCACTTTTTTTGTTGGATGTATTTCAAGTGACTTAATTTAATAAAAAGTGCATTTGTAATATTTTGTGTTTTTTTATAATATAATCCGGACTAGGGGTTGCAGGCGAATAATTGTTACTCGGTAAAAAGAGAGTATTTTGTGTTTTTTTTATATATTCGGTATTCTTTAAAACGTAAAATTTCAAGATGAATATTTTTTTTTCTGTCTACATATTTATTTTATATTATTTTTATTTCAACCTAACTTTAATATCTAAAAGTATATATTTTTTTTATTACTTTTTTACTTTAAAAGAATTCCTGCTTACAGAAATTAGTAAATATTACATAAAAGTGTTTTTCATTTGTGCATAAAATATATTTATTCATAATAATTATACTCCTATGTCGAAAAATAATTTTTGTTTATCTTTTTTTATCAAGAAAAAGGAGCAGAAAAAGGAATGTCAGCTAAAAGGGTGTAAAGTGATTATAAGCTATAGAGAATTTAGCACGATATGAATAAATAATCATTTGCAGAGATATACTAAATCCTTTTGCCTGGGTATTTTTTAGCAAGAGTAAAAAAGCATGCATTCAGCAAAGCCAATAAATAATTTTTCTAATTATCTAATGACTTTTTAATTTTGTTGAGTAATTTATAAAAAACTAATTTTATTCGTCATTCGGTATATTTTTTCTGTATGTTTTCGATATTCGTTTTATAAAAAACAATGCTTTTTGCAGCGTCTTATCCAAACTGTAAATCAAAAAAAGAACAATTTGCCGTAGTGGCCCTTCTTATGAAAATCTTAGTTTGACGTGTTTTTAACTACAAAAACTAAAAATTCTATTAAACTGCTTTAATAATACAAGTACGTATAAAAAAACCAAACTTTTTCATAAATATAAAATGACTATATTTTTTGTAAATTTTCATATAATTTTTTGTGATTTTGTCGCATACATAATTCATTGTAGCAGACAATGTCTATAACGATTATTCTTATATATTACCGTTACCAGGAATAATCTCGAGAATAGCACAAATTTATTAAATATGATAAGCTGCCCAACCCTGATTGTTTTGATGACCAGAAATACAAAAAATACTATTTCATGTAATTTAAAACAAAAGTAATTTAGTTTTATCTCATGTTGTAACTACTTCCATTTGCAAAGACGCATGTTACAATTTTTACTTACCCAAAAGTAAGTACAAGTGCTGTTTAGAAAGAATGTACTGATTTATTTTCAACCAGGCTGTTTAAAATACACTTTATTCTACGAACCGTTTTGCTTTAATAACAATTTTTACATCATCTTTTTATATACATATAAATATGCTAAATATATTATTCGAAGTACAAAAACAATTCTTTTTAGCAAAATATTCACTCTTAGTAGATTTCAGTTTTTTGCATATATATAAAAAAAAACAGTCTATATATAATTTATTTTCCTGTTGTTGGTTCTAGGGCAGATGCTAACCAAAGCATTTCCGCCCTTCAATTATAACTGGAACCATGAATTCATAAGCCGTTTGCTTTAAAGCCTCCATATTGTATTTTGATGGCCGATTACACAAGATCTCGTTGATTTGTGCATACATCTGCTTTAAAGTGCATTTTTAAAACCTGTTAGTGTTTTTATTAGGTATTTTTAATTTGGAATGATTTGATTTAATATGATTAGTTTATAGGATTATATTAAAAAAAATAACTTTTTTATGCGATTAATTACTATAAAGCTATATAAGGCAGTAAGTGTAAATAAAACATCAAGTTTAAAAATGGTTGCTGAAAGAAAATTATTGGCTAAGCCCAGATCATCCAAAACATGTAATATACAACGTTTTAACAACATATCTACTTTAACTACTATTTTTACATCATTTAAAAATAAAGAAAACGTATTAACCTATATTTTGTTACTGTACCAAACCAAAAAAAAAACCATAATTTTTTTCAAGACGCAGAAATTCGCCTCGGCGCTTATCTGAACACTAAGTTTTACTTTACAAACGCAATAACATAATATGATCTTATTTTCTACTAGGTAGTCTCCAAGCGCATTAGTGGTTTTAATTGTGCTTGAAAGGTAACAGAGCAATAGAAATTTGCAATATAAACAAAATTGCTATAAAATCATGCATGGGCGCAATAACATAAACATACAATTATTTGTTCAATTTTTTTCACCATATTTGTATAATCATTGATCATTTCATGTACTCTTCACAAAAACAACCTCCTGACATTTCTTTGTACATGAAATAATATATCAATAGTTTAGGGTCTTTACAAATGTGACTATGTGCAAAATAGAATTATGATGCCTGGCATTGCGTACAGTAGGAATATATTATACTCTAATTTGTGCATTTTATGTATTTCGAATGCCTTTTTTACGAATTCTGCATAATCAGATTGCTATAATTCTGTAAATAATTTTTTAAAAGGGTTTTTTATGCATAACTATGCTTGGAATGCGTGCGTTCGTAATAACACTATACAGAAGATTCGAATTCTTCTGTATCTGATAAATCACGATAGTAAATATTTACTTATTAAATTTTTAGTAACGTACATGTAAGTTAAAAAAACAAATTCAATACATCATCGAATCTAAGATAAATCTGGTACTTATACATCTAGATGTTAATGTTGTTTTTTGACAATAATTATATATCTACGTTTACCTTTAAAGATATATATGTGTTTTTTTATCATAAAAAGACAAATACTATTGCTCTTCTAGTCTACGAAAAACTAAATACAATATAAATATTTTTTACAAAAATATATCAATAAAAAGTTTTGTATAATTTTTAACTTAGATACGTATTTAAAGGTGTTTTTTATATCATTAAAACAAAATTCTACAAAAAAAATTATATTTTTAGGTTTTTAAAACAAATATAAGTTTTTCTTTACCTAATATTTAAAATTGGGTAACGGGCTCTAAATATTTATATATCTTTTTGCGCTAAATTTGTACAAGAACGCGTGACCCGTAGCTTATAACCCGTGCCTTGTGTTAACATTTTAAGACGATAAGGGTTCTGTCACTGCAAAAAAAAATTGCGACAAATATAATTTTTGTACCTCTTATAGGTAAAATACAAAGTTGTTGGTTTGTAGACACCTTTTAATTTGTACTTTTATATTTTTTTTTGATTTTAAAACTTGTATTGTATAGATTTTTGATTGCATATAAATAAATGAATAATCTGTCGTATAATTATATTAAAATGTGAGTATAATTTTTTATTACCACTTAGTACGCCAAACAAGTTCTTAATTACTTTTCACGATACTGATTAATGTTATAAAAAAATTGTATTTTGGTTGTAGTAAATAAGTAGGTAGCATTTTTTTGGTACTAACAAAAAATTTTTTTTATTAAAAAAGTCAATAACCATATAAATTTATGTTTTTTCTATATATGCAGTCACTTCGTTACAAATAAGTCTTAGATGTGGCATTTCAAGTCAACATATGCTTATTTATAACATGCATGTAAAGTAAATCACTCAGGTCCAAAACCTGTTAGAAACACAAAAAAAAATATTGCATATAGGTTCGAGCAAAAAGGCATCTTTTCAAAAAACCTTAAAATTAAAATGGGGTAAAATAAAATAAAAGAACTTACTTTTTAACTGGAGTAAATTGTATAACAATAATTATATTTTTTTGCCAAATCTATGCATGTAAAATTATTTATAGATTAAAGCAGGGTTTCAAAAAAAATGGACAATTAAAAGAATCATTAATCGAAAAATAGTACAATGATCAAGACCCAAAAAAATGTAAATCAATATAAAATAGTTCATGTAGTATAAAACATACATTTGAGTTTATTTTCTTTGTTTGGCAATATATTGTAGTCCAGCACCAAGACAGACTAATAAACATTCTTTGGTCGTATTCTTTGGTTTTTTTATGTGCAGATATAGCACTACAAAATGCTAGCATGTAATAATTAATAGAAAAGGGCCTCCACGTAGTCATATATCGAGTCTCTGGGTGTGATAAAGTACGACTAGAATTTTTAAAATTTGCTGAAAATAACGGCCCGAAATAGAAAATTGATCACTCGTATATTTTTCAGCAACTTCGAATTAGAGCATGTGCGTAAGCTTCTACGCAAAACATATATGAAAAACTAAATAAAAAAATGTGTGTAAACGTGTTACAAACGATACAAAAATGCTATAGTAAAAAAAATGATTGGCATACGTGACTATTTTTGTGATAAAAGACAAAAAAAACAAATTTTTAGCACAATATATAATGTTCTCAATACTATGCTTTAAACTTAATCGTACGGTAAAAAACTCTTTAAAAAGCAAATAAAAAACCTGTTTATACAAAAAAGTAGTCATGTTACGTAAACACCTTTTTTCAAAAGAAACCAGGATATACGAAAAAAGAAACACTACTAAAACACATTTTTGTTTTAAATTAAACAAAACCATATTAATTTCTTAGCAAAAAAAAGTATTCTCGACGTTTTATTTAAATAAAAGACAAATTATGCCAATTAAAATCTCGCCAGGCCTATAACTCGCATTTTTATAGAATTTTTTTGTTGATTTCTGCTTTTAAATCACAAATTAGACAGCATATTTTTATATGCGCGATATCGATCTATTTTTTTTGTTTTTAAAAACAAAATGCATTTTATTTAAATAACTGCAATGAATAGTACTTACATATTTTTATTACATTCAAATATATAATACTGGATAAAAATTTTGCATTACTACGTAAACAAAAAAAAATTGAGAAATAAGAAATAAATCAAAAAGATGTTACAAGCGAGAAAAATAAATATCATATTTACGCAAATTAAATAAAAGATAAAAATGGTTCTAAACAATAAAACAAAATGTTCTACGGAAAATATGTCGCCTTAATACAAATTCCATAGGTTAGATAACTAATTTCCTTCCAAGTTTATTTTGTTAATTTTTTTCTGTCCAAAATAGGCATTTCATTTATATAAAGTTTAATATTTGTGACAAAACTGTCGTATAGAACTGTGTTCCACGGGAATACTACTTTTCTTTAGTCAGAGCGGATAATAAAAATAATGACCTTATTATAAATTAATCAAAAAATTTGCTATAGTTATTATATACCTCTTTTGGTTTGCTTCGCTAAAAAAAATTGGTTTCTAGAACTCAAGTTTAAATTAACCGATTTTTTTTTCCCGAATTAATTTAAACTAAAAATCAGAACAAAGAAAAGAAAAAGAAATAACAAAAAATCGAAAACACAAAAAACAATTTATATATCAGATATAAAAAATTACAAAAAGGTAAATTAAAGATCTACGATTTGTACAATCTTACATAAATCTAATGTATATCTTTGATTAATAATAAATGTTTCGCGAATACTCACATACGGATTATACTATACTACTTATCCAAAGTTTACTTAGTTAATGTCTGTATAAAAAGTGTATTTAATTGTAAAAAAAAAATTAAAAAGTAATATGGTAATCTAGTGTCTACTTCTTCATTAGTTTATACGGATCGATACTGTATAATTACAGGTAAAGAAAATACAAAATTAACTTTACAAAAAGGCACAGCAGTGGCGTACCCAGGATTTAATAATCTCAGGGCTATTCAGTGTTTTTTAAAAAAAGAACGGGTTACAAAAACGATTTATGAAGTAAAAAAACTTAATTTTTTTTGTTTAAAAAATGCTTTTTTGTAAATTTTTCTTTCGGATTTT
>JAQFYM010005999.1:0-12347 GCA_034694785.1 Agrenia bidenticulata
GCCCTGTTCGATAGCTATACGTTTATCTTTTTACGAAACCATTTATGTTTATACGTCTAACACGCGCATAAAACAACATTGCAAACACAAATGTACACGTTATTTTGTAGTTTGAAAATTTTAAAAAATCCAAAATGCATTCATACATGCATATATATACAAAAATTGTACAGATTTACACTAAAAAACCGTGTATAATTAGAGAAAAAGAAGTCCAGAAAATTTAACACTTACTTTCGTAATGATTTTTTGATCGAAAGCTAATTAGTATTTTTTTGTAAAATATGGTTTGAATTAAAAGTGTAATAGCAATAAAAAGTTCATAGAATTAGTGTCTAAGCGCATTACTTACTAAGCTTATTTTTTTCTTGGCTTTTTCCCTAAATAAAAAAACCCCGGGGCCCCGGTTTTTCCCCGGGGCCCCGGGGTGTGGAGAAAAAGAGCAAAAAAATACCCCGGGTTTTTTTACCCCGGGTTTTTACGAACCCTACCTCTATACAATAACTTGGCCACGATGTTATCAAATGTAAAAAAATACTTGTTAACTGGTACCTCAGGAAATAAAAATCTTTAGATTATCCAATATGCATTTTTGTATATATACCGTACACAAATGACATGTATATGATTACAATGCATTTACAACAGCATTTACTTGTACATATTCTGAATAAGTAAATAGTTTAAAAACTTGGCACTACATTTCGACTATAAAAATTATAATTGCAAGAGAACTATCAGCATACAAACTTATATATAAATTAAATGGACATATTTGCAACACCTGATATCATATTATATTTAAACCAAGTGGCTTTACAAAATTTGTTTTATTTTAACTATGATTGTAATTGATTATAAGTGTATACTGTATAATGGGAAAAATACATACACAAAAAAAAATATTTTAAAAAGCTTTTAAATCAATTAAAAAAAGTAAATTATACATGCTGTTGTATAAGTATTTTACTTTTGTATGTTTTTAAAAGTCTTACATAAAAAGTAAGTAAAAATTCCTAACTGAAGAAATATACGCATTTATAAATGCAATTATGTTCAATTTTTTGGTTTGTTTGACGCACAGGCATAATTTTTTGTATTTTTTTTACTTTTCGACAAAAAAACTACATGTGATCTACTATAAAAAATTTTATAGGCGCTTTAACTTGTTATATTTGCTTATTTATTGCGGTTTTTCTATAAATACTTATATAAAATTCTGACGAAAATTAGCCAAAAATCTTGATTGCATGCTTATTTGCATGTTAACATATTCTTAAATTATTGACACGTAATTACGAGTACCATTATTCTTTTTGATTAGTTTACGAACGTTTATGGTCTCAGTTCTTTTGTGGACTATTAATTATTATTACCTTAATATACAATGTTTTTTTGCTGATAATTCTTCAAATGTAGCTATATTGTTTATTATTATTTTTATATGCATGTTTTAACTCATATTTCTAAATAATATATATTTGAACATGGCGCAATGGCAAACGACACTATGCAATAATCCTTACTTCTAAACGGAATATTTAAACGAACAAAAAACAATTAACAACTAGTGTGATTTTTTGCATCTTGAATGTTTAAAAACTTATTTATTATGCTTTAAAACAATGCAATCTGAAAACACGTTTTATAAACCATTTACATGTACGTGTACTGCATAGTTCGTATTAGGAAATACATAAAAAACGATTTTAAACAATGGTAACACTATTATTGTAGACAATTATGTATTGTTTTTACAACAATATTATTGTAGACAATTATGTATTGTTTTTAAAACAATAATTGTTTATATTAATCTTTGAATTCATCAAATATAAATACTACATATAATCATACGACACGGCTTAAGATGGTTACAAAAGATACCAGCTTTAATAAGACTATGTTAAACAATAAATACCATTCTGTACTCTAAATATTTTTTTTGCCATACCTTTTTTTAGTTAAATATAATATTACATTGTTAAAAATGTAAGAACCAGGTGGCTCAAAAACACAGTTTTTAAGTTCGAGCCGAGCTTATTTGTTTAAAAACTGGCGAGTTTGTGCTCGAGTCGAGTTTAGGATGGAGGTTGAGTTTGAGTTCGAGTTCGAGTTGAAGTGCGAGTTCGAGTTCGAGTTCGAGTTCGAGTTCGAGTTCGAGTTCGAGTTCGAGTTCGAGTTGGAGTTCGAAACCGAATTCGATTCGAGTTCGAGTTCGAGTATGAGTTCGAGTTCGAGTTCGAGTTCAAACTCGAGTACAAGTACGGGTACGGGTACGAGTACGAGTACGAGTATGATTACGTGTTCGAGTACGAGTACGAGTACGAGTTTGAGTTCGAGTTCGAGTTCGAGTTCGAGTTTGAGTTCGAGTTCGAGTTCAAGTTCGAGTTCGAGTTTGAGTTCGAGTTCGAGTTTGAGTTTTGAGTTTGAGTTCGAGACTGGGTTTGAGAATGAGATCGAGTTGGAGTATGAGTTGACGTTGGAGTTGGAGTTGGAGTTCGAGTTTGAGTTCGAATTCCAGTTCGAGTTTGAGTTTTATTCTAAGTTTGAGTTCGTGTTCGAGTTCGAGTTCGAGTTCGTGTTCGAGTTCGAGTTCGAGTTCGAGTTCGAGTTCAAGTTCGAGTTCGAGTATGAGTTCGAGTTCGAGTTTGAGCTTGAGTTCGAGTTTGAGTTCAAGTTCAAGTTCGAGTTCGAGTTCGAAAGCAATTTCGAGTTCATTTTCAAGTTTGAGTTCTAATTCGATTTCAATTATCCGCACTAATATCCGTAATTATATGTCGACAAGGAGAAACACTTGTTTAAGAGCCATTAAAGTTTTCTATAAATTTTTTTACTAGACGTTTTTTATTTTTTTGTAGATTTAAATGCAAAAAGAAAAAAATATTAATAATGGGTTTGCTGATACTGTTTTTTTTTAAAATACTTTCTTAAAACATTTTATACGTAAAATGAATAATATAAGTGTTCATAATTGGCTTTTATTGTTTAAATTCGACATAAACCTTGACTACTTTAAAGATGTCGTTTTATACTTTTCCAAAGAGAAAAATCAATAAAAGTGACTTAAAATATACAATATCATATGGTAATACAGATATTGGACCGAAAAAAACTGGGCATTTTTATGCGATTTTTATTTTTAAAGCATAAATTTTGCGCGATAATCATAGTATTTAGCAGGGGTTCTAAATATGGTATGGCCATATTATAAAGTATGGTTTTTTATATTGCCCTCATTATGGCTATTATTTTAAATTATGCTAAGTGCAAAAACTAAATATAAAAAACATATAAAAAATGTTAATATATTATTAAACTTTGATATAAGACAGATCAATGTAGTTAGTTTTTCGTAAATTTATGTGCTTATTGTGTTAATGCATCTAAAAATTACATGTAAAAAGTCCTTTAACTTAAATAGTCATGTTAGTATAGATAATTTGCAAATATGTTTATTCGCCAGATTTAAAAATTTTTCAAACGGTAAATTTACTAAAAAGCAAGATAAATATATTTTTAAGTTAAAAACTCTATATGGTGTTGTATTGCCCATGTGTACGTCTTATATACCAGTTAAAATCGATTTACAACAAATATAGAGATAAGGCATTTTAGCCCTATATTATACTGCCGAATACATAGGCATTCTAAACTAAATGGCTAAAAAAACAAATGGATGTCTGTTTTTACCTTTACATCGAAAATAATGATTTTTTTAATCATCTGATAAGTATGTATTTTTTTTCTATTAATTATACTAAAAATAGTAAAACATGTATTTTAAATCGATAATGTATACTTGGAAAAATATATGTTAATGTGTTAAATACTTTTTGTATATTGCATTTTTATAAATGTTTTTAAAAGACTTTTATATTTTAGAAAATCAAAAAAAGACTGTTAAACAATCGGATAATGCCGCATAGATCGAAATGAAAAAACAAATCAAAGGTTTTTATAACGCTTCTGGCTTGTAAAAAAAATACATGTTGTGATGGTAACAGATATTATATAGAAAAAATATGGAAAATTAGTTCCCTCATTATGGCCATATGGATATGATCATATATGGTATGAATCCTTTTTTTTAAACCCCTAGTATTTAGCCTCTATGCAAAAAAATTAGCAAAAAAAAGATTACATTGGTTTAGATACAATAATTTTTTTTGCACAAAAATTAATTAGTTATATTTAAAAGATGAGTAATTATACTTTATATGACAAAATATAAATATAAAATGTTAATGAATCTTAAATTGCATACAAAACTTAAACTACTTTTTTTTTTACTTTTATATTTTTGTTTTGCAAAATCATATATATAAACGACGTGTCTCATATTTGCTATATATAAACATAACAATATTATCTTACACAAATACAATATATAATATTCAATTTACATATATACATTATTTGTGACATATGTATTTATTACAAAAAATTATTTATTACTCTAATTGTACATTTTTCTATATATTTATCTACACGATAATATCTTAAAAAAGTTTTAGACACTTATACTGTCTATATAATTTTGTATATGGTAAACATTTTATATATTTTCAAATTCTTAAACTGGGTAATTTATAAAACTTACATATAGTAAATTGTTACTAATTAAAACTAGATTACTATATATCCGACTTTCTTTATATCCGATATTCAATCTGACTTTGGATCGGCTCGGATAATTGCAAATTCTGTCAGATAGTAATTATCCAAAATTATCCAAGATATTTGACTTTTTATAGTTTTTTTAAGAATTTTAAAAAAAATCAACAGAAAATGTATAAATTAAATATGAAATGAACGGTGGGACCCGCGCGGATCTGGTAACGATTTGCGGATTGCAAATCGGGTAACGCGTGATCGCGGATTAACCGACGCGGGTTTAACAGTAAAAAAGCATATAGACATCTTTTCTGTTAAGAAAAAAATGTATATTAAGACGCATTTACAGCACAAAATATAATTTTTGAGTACTTTTAAAACTTTATTTCGACCCGCGTCGGGTCGGGTAATTGATTTGCGGGTTGCGGGTCGATTAAATAACTCGCGTTATGGGGGATGCGCATTCGGGTCAGGCACACCCTCGTATATAAAAGATAAGCTTATTATAAGAAAAGCAAAAAAAAAAAAAAATTTTGCGTGCAGTTGCTTTTTATTTTATAAAAATGTTTACAAGATGATAGCTTAGTTTAATAGAAACATAAAATTTAAAATCTTCTAAGAAACGGAAATATTTATACAACGAAGTTTATACATTTTTCTAATTGGAGTTCAAATACCCACTTTTAAATACAAAATGATGATGACTTTCATTCGTAACTAAAAATATTATGCAATCTTTTTTTTAAATAATATTTAGAATATACATTCATTGGTATAAGAAAATTTCGTGATACGCATTTAAATTGTAAAGGAACAGTTTATACATAATACATAATATTCTTTGTTGTAAAAAAAAAAAGATATTGAATATTAAAAAACGATTTAGAATACATTACAACGCGCAAAAACTTATATAGTTGTTTGTTTTATATGATTTTGCATCAGCAATGTATTTAACAAAAGCAACGCATAATGTTTTGGACGATTTTTTATTTAAATCGAAGTAACAAAATGGTCTATTTTTTTCTAGATACAAAAAATGCTATGCAAAATAAAATTCTTTTGTGCTTGAAAAACAGCTTCGTAAAAACTGTTTGGCCTCATACTTGCAGTATGAAAGACTCGCCGGTATACAGTAGTATTTTGGTATATTTCTTTGTATATATCTTCCACAAAAAAAGACTTTATGCGTAGATTTGTAATGCTTCCGGATAGTGGATTAATTATCCGATTTAAGTTGGATTTGCTTGGTATCGGATAACTAAGTAAGTAATCATGTTATGTACGAATTGGATATTCATAACCATTCGATGTATTGCTTAATTTATAACACAAGAAAACGTAGTTTAAATATACAAAAAAGCATCTAAAAAAGCCAAATGCAAAAATAAACGTCAACGAATGCAATAAAAAACGTTTTAAAACAGATTTTGCGTTTTTTTCTTGTTAGTGTTTTTTGACAAAAAAATTTGTATATATAAAACAAATAAGACCCGCCTAATATATATACATCTTCTAAGCGATAATTAAAATAAAAAACCAACATTGAACAATTAAATGTAGATTCGCTTCTTTATATTTTCAAAATACAAGTTTTTTAAATTTACGTCGATTTGCCATAAATAAAACTCATATATGTAATTTATTAAATATTTCATATTAGGTTTAAAAACCTCGACTTTACTTCCATGTTTTTTCGTTGTGCTATTTATTGACAATTACTGTAGCCATGTACATACCAATGTACTATCTACACAATTACGTACATTTACTACTTAATTTGTGTTTATTGCTTGCTTTTTATTTCTACTTGCACATAATCTTTTACAAAAAACTGTTGCATATAAAAAGCAAGCCCTAGTAACCTAATAAAATTTGTACCAAATGTAGCAAACATATACTCTTAATAGCATCGTGCAAATAAATATTTAGTCATACTTGATTATGACGAATATAAATAATTTTTTATATATTTACAAAAAATTATTCTAGTAATACACATTTTTTGTTACAACCTCTTCTAGTTATATAAAATTTGCATACAACTTATATTCACTAATGTTTTTTTATAAGTTAGAAGATAACCAGTATTAAAATGCCATTGTAAAGTAGGCAAAGCAGAAATATGTTAAATATGCATTTTTTTATGCCAAGAAAAGTGTTTTGTTATAGATATGAGACCTGTTTATGCATTACGCTTAAAAAAAAAATTTGTAAACATCCATCCTTTTTAATTTAGGCGCAGATTTTGATTATACAAAAGGTATGTAAACTCTCTCTGGACTTTCTACTACAAAAAAAAACTTAAAAACCTGTATGGTATAAATACAAATATGCTATACTTTCTAATATATATTAATAGGGTTTTGTCTAAACGTCGGCACTTTTTGTAATTTTTTGCATTTTACTTTTAAACTTAATAGTAGATTTAGTTTTTAAAGAAACTGGTTGAATAAAACTATATAAGCTTTCTGTTTATCTTTTTGTTGTATGTTCGTATACTATTAACTGATATAATATTCTACCTCAAAACACGGAAACTCGAAATCGACAATGTTTGCGCTTTCGAGCTTCGAATGAGCTTGAGCGAGCTTAAAAATTTAAAAATAAGGTCAAGTAACCGAGTTTAGAGTTTTGAACTGGCTCGTGCTTACTCCCTACGTGTATATTTTAGAAAAGGTAATATAATTTAAGGGTAAATTTTTACAATTAAAAAAAAAAAAACCTTTTTTCTGATATTTATATAAAAATAAAGATAAAACGAAATATATACAGTAGTCGTATGCAGTGGTGCTCTTCAGGGTGAGAGGAAGCGTCATGGGGGGGGGGGGGGGGTTCGGCCCCCCTGACCAATTTGTAGACGTTTAATTTGTACTTAACTTTATCGCAAAAAAAACGTATATATGTATCGAACTACAATTATATGCAACAATAGTTTAAATAAGTTTTGCGTGGAAAAAGGCAACAATAAAAAAAGTAAACAATAAAAAATGGGCATTATTATGCTTTTTTTTTATTGTTTTTTGTTATAAAAAAATCTCAATAGGTTCTACACGACCTTAAAAAACGATTAAATACAATCAAAAGTCGTACCAAACAGACTTTGCGGTTTTCGTACTAAATTTATGCAAAACCCGAGTAATTTGGTCATTTAAACAGTATATTTTGGTTGCGAATAGTGTATAAATGACAAAAATGTTTTGCAACAAACGGTTAAAAATACAAAAAAAATAGTGTAAATACTTGTTTTAGATTTGCATTTCATTTTTGATTAATATATTAAGAAAAGTATAAATTCGAGTAAGTCCAAGCGTTATTTTGTAAAACCTGTGTACATCAAGGTGTTAAAAAATCAATAAAGTTTTAATATAAATGAAGACAAGTTTTTATACAAATTACATCTGTTAAAACGTGGTGCTTTTGTCAAAGTTTGCTTTGAAAGGTGTTTTAATAGGGTTTTGTACTTAAAAAATACGAGAACTTTTTTTTTATGTCGTACGTTTTAATTTAATTATTTTAATATTTTATAATCACATTTACTGTGATTCGTGTAAAGTTTTTTAATATAGAAAATACAAATTAGTAAAACTAATTTTTACGTTTCATTAAATAAGACTAATTTATTTTGCGGAAATATACTTGTTAAAAAAGAATTAGAGTCAGTTTCATCATTTAGATTTTCTTTAAAACTTCGTTTCATTAAAACTTTTGCAAAAAAAGATAAAGACTTCTTGTTTAAATTTTGAATACATATTAGTTTTACATTTAAATCATGTTTAGTATAAAAAGTTTATAAATTTTAATTCTTCTGCAGATTTAATTTTTTAGGTAGATTTTGCCTGTATTTATTTTTATCTTAAATCAATTATTCCTCAGTCAATTATAATAAAAAGGAAAGGTTTTGTTTTCAACCGGAGTTCTACTTCTTTCAAAATAGTGAAATACAGAATCATTATGCATTACACTCTACATACTAACAGTCGACAAAAAGTTCCATCAAAAACAAAAAAATCAGTTTCGGCATTAAAAAAATAACAAGTATATAAAATTAAATTAAATCTCATTACACACGAAATAAACTGACATCTTCAAAAATACAAATATACACTTTAATTACTTATAACATATGTTTTGCATATACTGAGTGCCGATTTGACACTTTAGTTGTTTCTGTTTTCATTTTGAACTATTTTTTTTGTATAACTATCTAAAAAAAGTTCTGTTTAATCGTTGTATATTGTCAGCAACACGCAAAAAAGCCAATTTCGCCAAGATTTATATCTTTGGTGTTTTTTGGTTTTAGCCCGAAAACGATTTCTGAGAACTTCAACAAATACATATAAAAATTTACTGTAAGGTAAAATAATTTTTTTTTTACGTAAAGATTTATACTTTATGCTATTACAGTCAGATTTAAAAAAGCAAAACCACATCTACTAAAAGGGAAAATGAAAAATAGTAAACGGCGACACGAAACAAAAACATCCTTTTAACCAATAAGCTGCACTAAAATGTGTTGCAATTGTGGCGTTGCGTTTTGCTTTCGTATCATTTATAACGATGTCACTAAAAATACGTTTGTTTGATATATTTACACACAGAAAAAGATATTATTTTTTAGCAAAATTTTTGGGTTTGTTGTTAAAATAAAGATCACAAGAAACAAATTTATCTAAAACATATGTTTAAAAACCAAAGTCCTTGCTAAAAGAACGATATTATTTTGAGGGACCAATAACTCTTAAAATATATTTTAAATTGATTCACTATATACTTGTAGAAATAAGAGTCATGAAAATGTTCTATTTGTCTTCCTTGTACATTTTACAAACAGGAGAAAATAAAATGTCAATTTGCATATCTAAATTTATATCATGTAATTGATCAGTTTTTTATTTGCCTTTTTACATTTCCGGTAAAAATTTTTTTCTGCATATACTCTAAAAAAATTTAAAGTGACTTGTTTTTTTAAAAAAATTGAATATTAGTACTGGTCGTGTCGTTATCATGTCCGAGTTACATGCCGTGTTCTTTATCATTTAAACAAAAAAAAAAATCGGTCGCATTATTTAAATTTTTCTTCAAAATAAATTAAAAAGATAATATATCCTATGGTAAGATATTTGCAAAAGTTTTGAACCCATATTGTATATTTCTACTTTTATGGTATATGTGGATAATAATTTTAGGCATTATTTATGCCATATGGTTATTAGAATATATCTTTATTTTTGGTTTTTATTAGAACCCATAACAATTTTTTTAAAACATACATATATACTATAACTAAATACATGTAGTTATACAAGATAACTGTGTTCGAAAAGTCAAAACTTTTTTTTATTATTTATTTTTTATGTTAATATTCGCAAAAATATAGTGTTTACTTGTTATCTTTAGAGCATTTCCTACTATATGCAAATACTTTTTTTGTCATTCAAGAAAAACAAAACGTTTTCAAAATACTTATGCATGATATTTTACCATAACAATACGTTGTTTTATATTCTTTATAACACATTTTTTTCTTGAACTTCTATAATATGTCAATACTTTTGCGACATATCTGCATATGTAATCTATGATAGTCTATATTTATTCTGTACACAAAACTGTTTTTTCTTTATACGTTATTGCTTACTAGATTAGGGTTTACTTTTATTATGCAACAGAATTTTGTTTGTACAGCCAGGCAATACTGTTTCCTTTAAACACCTTATATACAACTGCTGTAACACGGTAAAAATATGTTTTTTTTGCTTTTTTTTTAAGAAGTTTTAAAACCACCAAAAAAACATTTTTTAAAAAAAAAACCTTCTAAAAATTGAACATAATTAACAGTGGTAGTCTGGTTTATGCAGTTTTTGCGACGGGGATCCAAAATGTGTATAAGTAAATGCTGGCGACAAATTTTTGTAAATTTAAACGTATACTCTACTAATACGCATTATGTTTACGATTGATACTAAGTTATATATATTTTTTTACTTATTAATCCAAAATAAATATAAAATTATATTTTAATTTATTTTAAAGTTGCTTTTTACAGCTTAAACTTTCGAAGAATATATTGTGAGGATCGAGTACAGTTTATAAGTTTTTGTGAAGATCATCCGTCAAACTCGTACATTTTAGCTGAAATTGTTAAATGCTTATTATTAAAAAAAAAACTGGGGCTCAGATGCAGTGGCGTAGCTCTTCCACTGGTTAAGAGGCAAAAATAAAGTAAGATTTTTCTGGCGTAAAGCCGAAAATTTACGCCAAGAAATTATGGCATGTATATTTTCTTGCAGAGATTTGTTTAACAAACAAATCAAAATTTAAAACTTTACAAAAAACTTTTTTTAAAAATACAATTATTTTTTTTTGATTGAAAATGTGTTGCGTCCCTAAGTTTTGTCTTAAAAACGTAAATTGTCGTGGTTAAAAACAAATTCCTGGCTAAGCCACTGCCAGGATTTTAATAATTAGAACTATAAATTATTGCAGGGTTTAAACATATATATCCAAATAAGTTTGAGAATGCATGTTTTTGCAAGCATATTTTGTTACTATATGTTAAATAACCATATGTTTTATACATCATAAAAAGTGTATACGCATTACTTTGTATCGGTTTATATTATATGATAAAAGTTCCCTTTTTGATTATCTAAGATCAAGTCATATGCAGCACTATAAAATACAAAAGTAAAAAACAGGTTTAAAGGCACAGAAAAGAAATGATACTGTAGTTATATTTAGTATCTCTAAGAAAATTAGAAACGGCTGAAAAATAGATGTTTTTTGTTACAATGATAGCTCCGATATACAGATAATACAACTCATTTTGTGCAATAAAAATATTTATTTTTGGTAACTTACATTTTTGTTGTTTTATTCTAAACAGAATTATGCATTTTGCACATTTTTATTATTTGTACGCCGTTTTAGCATTACGCCTAACAGGGAATAAAATAGTAGAATATAAAAAACAATGTAGTAGCAATTCACACTAAGAAATATTTAAATTAAAGTTTTATATCAAAATTAAGATTTTTTCGTGCTTTTAGTCGGCAAAAAAATTTAAATTACAAGAAAAATGAATATTAAAAAAAAACATACTTACAATGAAACTTTATTGCATTTTTTTTATCATCGAACTGTAACAGTATTTTTAAAACGTTCATTCAAAAAAAGTAAATAAGACAAAGGCGTAAGTAAAATGTTAGATTAAGATTTTAATTTTTAAAAACATTTTTTCTGATTCTTTTTGTAAACCTTTTTTAGAAATTTATAGACTATTTTGTTTCGTTTATTCTTACGGGTCTTAATGCTAAAGATGTAACCAAACGTAAGTAAAACTTAACTTTACAAATTTCGAAAAGCAATCGTAACAACTAAAACAAGAAAAAAATACGATATATTCAAAACTCAACAAAAAAAAAGGTACAAATTAGGTGGTTATTATACCGTGAAATTTTTCGTCATTTAGTAAGAGATAAAAATTGTTAAAAATTTTTATATTAAGTATTGTACTAGTATTTGTTTCACTGTAATTGTTTCAAGAAGATTAAGTTTTTGCAAATCTGTTTTAATCTACAATTATGTCGATTTTGGAGTTCATATATAGAATAATAAGTAAAATATTTGCTTTTAAAAAAATTATAAACTGATAGAGTTCTAGCACTAATATATATGTTTTTTTTTGTACGCGAAACAAAAATCAGCGTAAACATATGAAGACTAAA
>JAQFYM010006000.1:0-12347 GCA_034694785.1 Agrenia bidenticulata
TGGACGGAGTTACTCCGGGTGTGCGGATTTACTACAGTAGTAGAACCGTCCTTTGTTAAAAAAAATGTCGATAAAAACGACAAATTTTTTAAATTTTACAAAAAGACGCAATTTTAATTTTACATTTTATTTATTGTGTTTATACTTGCTTTATGTGTATTTATATAAATTAAGCTGCAATTTTTTGTTTTTCTATTATTATGCCAGAGTAAAAAATAAAAACTGAAAAATAGAAACAAACAAAAAATACCCCATAATAAATGTATACTGATAAAAAAAAATTTTATATGTTAAAATAAACATAAGGGCAAAGATTATGCAAAAAATGACGCAATAGTCGGATAAATTAATAGAAAACGACATTGTTACTTAGTAAATAAATGAATAAAAAAAAATGTTTTTGATTATTTTAGTCAAACGTATTGCAGGCGGGTCTAAAAAATTTTTGTGTCAATAAACCAGGTGCATTATTGCGCTTGGATGCTTCAAATCGGTCCAAAAAAATTATTGATATGCGCAAAAAATACTTTTTTGCGCTGCGTATTTTTGCTTTTTTTAGTAGGGCATGATTTTTTAAATGCCGTTGATAGGCTTTACAGTTTTAAATAGTAAAAGTAAGTAACACAAATATTAAACATAAAATATTTGCGCTGATTGATTCCTAGAAGGTATAAAACAGACACATGAATCATTTTTACTGTTTATAAAAGCTAAATTTATATAATAGATGCTTGTTGGGATGCTTATATCAGGCCTGTATAAAATAAAACATATTTCATTGTAATTTTTACATTGATGGATAAATAATGAGCAGCTTTTATAAAATCAGCATAAAAATCATAAGTACTTTATTTTTTTAATCAGTTTAATATAGTACATATAAAGTTAGTCCGTTTAATTTCCTAAAAACAATACACAGATTTAGTGACATTCAGATGTAGAATTATACACAAATGGCTTTCTGCTAATGTCTTCTTTTATAAAAAGTATATTGGCATAAATATGCGAAATTGCCTTAACATATTATTAATATTTTTAGATATCATTTTCAAAAAAAGATGTATTGAGCTTTAAAAACCAAAATAATATTATTTGTTTATTAACTTACACAAAAAAAATAAAATTGTGTGTTTGACCATATAATAAAAAAAAATTGCAACCTATTCACTTATCCTTTTTTGGATTCATTAAAAAAAGGTATTAGTAAAGTTCTAAGTAAAATAAGGGCAATGTTCATAGTACGATCCCTTTAGTGATTCTCAAAAGGAAAATAGTAAGTGTACCTTTTAATACTTTTCTAAGGCACAAAACTTAGTAATAGAGTGTATTTTTCCTGAGGGCTCGACCTTAAAAAAAAAAAATCCTCCTTGGTAAGTCTTCACTACTCTGTCTTTGTTCAGATGGCAACGTGCTATATAGGAATCATACAAAGGAATGGGAAATGGAACATTTCCTAAGACATAAATTACTTGAAATAATATAAAAAAAAAACATAAAAAGTAATGTATGCTAATTTTCTTGTTTTTAGAGATATCATTTTATTAGTATTTTGTGCATTGATCAAATGTATGTATCTTTTTCTCCTACCTTCGAAAACCAAAATGTACTTAATATTATAAAATATTTAAAAAATCATTTACTGGTTAACATTAATTATCTAAGGAATTTACTAATAAAGGTTTTAATTTTTGTTTTAACGTGTTTTTTCAGCATAAATGCAAACTGAATTTTTCAATTTGTTTTTAGTCTATAACCGTTGCAGTTCTGTCAGATAATATACTTTTTTGTTACTAAGAATGCCATTTGTTTCCTGCATAAAAAAAACTATATAACTACATAATTTGACACAATATACAATTTTACAGTGACATTTTTTTTTATTTATAATTTTTGTTATTTAAGCTTCTATAAACGTTGGCAACATATTGTTGCAGTCTTTATTGCGTAAAAAATAGCGCGGTTGCTGTAATTGAGTATTAAAAAATGCATTAGAAGATATTGAAAATGTGGATATGAAACACCTATTTTTTGCTCTCATAATGGTAACATTTCTATAACAAGTTTCTTAAATAAGTTTAAACCTAGAATCAAAATATGCAGATCTCTACGTTGATTTTACAAATGCCCATTCTATCTTTTATCGTTTGCTTATACGTGCTGGTTACATGACAATATGATAGAAGATGTCTCATGATGCATCAATACGTAAAGATGTTTATAGAATATTATTTAATAACATATTATATATATTTTTTTGGATGACATTGTAAAGTGAAATAAAATGTTTTTTATGCGTAAAACAAAGTGCATTCTTTTACAAAGAATAGTATATTAACTGCCAAAACTGCATGTTATTAGATTAAAAACAAATTAAACAGTTTAAGAGCCTTTATGCTAAAAAAATACGTTTAAACACAAAACACTTCTATTGGTAAATTCCTTCAATAATTAATGTAAACAAGTATACGATATTCTAATATTGTATGGTATTAAGTACATTTTGGTCCTCGAAGGAAGGAGAAAATGGAACTACTTAGATTCGACCAATAAATATTATACTAATTAAATAATATCACATAAAGAAAAATAAAAATTAGAATACATTACTTTTTTTGTTTTTTTTTAAAATGTTTTAAAGTAATTTTTCTCTTAGGACATCTTCCATTTCCCATTCCTTTGTGAGATTTTCTATAGAACGTCTTTTTTTGAAAAAAGAACAGAGTAGTAAAGACTCACCAATAAAGATTAATTTACAAAAGGTAGCGCCTTCAGGGAAAATAAAACTCTATTACCAAGTTTTTTTTTCCTTGGAAAAGTATTGCACGAAACAATTGCGATTTTCCTTTAGAGAATCTTTATAGGGATTGTATAATGAAACGTGCCATTATTCTACCTAGAACTTTAATAATATTTTTTTTCAATGAATCTAAAAAAGTATAAATGAATAATTTGCAATTATTTTTTTTATTATATGGTCAACCACACAAGTTTTATTTTTTGTGTAAGTTAAAAAAAATCATTTTTTACGGTTTTTTAAGCTCAATACGTCGTTCTTTTTGTTAAATATATTTTAAAAATATGTAAAATATGTATAGGCAATTTCGCATATTAATGTCAATATACTTTTTATAAAAGAAAACATAAGCAGAAAACTATTTGTCTACTTCTACCCCTGAATGTCACTAAAGCTGTGTATTGTTTTATGCAAATTACCTTTACGTAAAAATATTATATGCACTGTTTTAGACTGATTAAAAAATTACAGTATTTATGATTTTTATGCTGATTATAGAAAAGCTGCTTGATATTTATCCGTCATTGTACAAATTACAATCAATAATGTTTTATTTTATACAGGACTGATTTAAGCATCCTATCAAGCATCATTTATTAAATTCTGCTTTTATAGAAAGTAAAAATGATTCATGTGTCTGTTTCATACCTTCTAGGAATCAATCAATGCAAATATTTTATGTTACATATTTGTGTTACTTACTTTTACTATTAAAAACTAAAAGGCCTATCAAAGGCATTTAAAAAATCACGCCCTACTAAAAAGAGCAAAGATACGCAGCGCAAAAAAAGTATTTTTTGCGCATAATAATGATTTTTTTAGTCCGATTCTAAACATCAAAGCACAATAATGCTCTATTTTATTAAGACAAAAAATCTATGTAGATTTGCCTGCAATACAGTTAACTAAAATGTAAAAAATGTTATTTTTTATTTATTTAGTTACTTAGTAACAATGTCTGTTTCTGATTAATTTATCCGACTATTGCGTCATTTTTTGTAAGATCTTTAGCCTTTTGTTTTTTGTTACATATAAAATATTTTTTTTATCAGCATAAATTTCTTATGGGGAATTTTTTGTTTGTTTATATTTTATATTCTCAGTTTTTTCTTTTACTCTGGCATAATAATAAAAAAACAAAAATTGCAGCTTAATTTATATAAATACACATCAAGCAAGTATAAATACACATCAAGCAAGTATATAAACATAAAATAAAATGCAAAATTGAAATTGCATCTTTTTGTAAAATTGCAAAAATTTGTAGATTTTTTCGACATTTTTTTTAACAAAGGACGGTTCTACTGCTGTAAAAATCCGATCACCCGTAGTAAAACCGTCCACTAAAAAATGGCGACATTGATTTAGAACGAATTTTAAAAAATGAAAAAACTACAAAAAATGCTATGTAAACTAAAAAAAAACTTCATGCTTTTTCTTATCAGATTAATTGATAGTTTTGATAAAAATATGGATTTTTTTGTTTTTTTTCTAAATAGATATTTCTGATGTAAAGCATACTTAAACCCATAATTCATGCTTTTTATTATGCTTTGAAAGCCAAAAATACATATTTTGGATTTTTTGGTATTTTTTACGTATCATATGAGAAACGGCAAAAAAGGAAAAACCAAAAATGTAGTGCAAAATACAAATACAAATTTTATGCATTTTTTGTTTTTTCATAAAATAATTTTTTTATGGTTTGTTCAAGTTACTACGGGTGGTCGCTTATACTACGGATACGGTCCCACTACGGAACACCGAAATAAAGCAATGTACCGTTTAAATATATATTCTAATTTTAGTAACATTATAATCAGCTTATTTTTATAACCAAGTATTTGAAATGTATTGCCCTGAATTTGTATGCCAAAAATTGCATTAATAATAAAAAATGCATTAAAAAAAAATTCAAATCATGCTGCATTAATATTTGTGTTTTTCGTTGCTGCATCATTTTGCTATTTTACAAAATGTTTAATATTGTTACATATTAC
Source organism: Agrenia bidenticulata (assembly GCA_034694785.1). Lineage (NCBI taxonomy): Eukaryota > Metazoa > Arthropoda > Collembola > Entomobryomorpha > Isotomidae > Agrenia > Agrenia bidenticulata. The sequence continues at coordinate 4,795 of JAQFYM010006000.1, forward strand.
GAAGTAATATATTAGAGTATAAAATTACGGCCATATTGCTTGCGTGATGTTGAGTTTACGTCTTACTTTTTGTTTTTATTATAAGAATATATATGTACATTTAAATAGGTAATAACAATAAAATATGAACAGCTTATTGAGATCATAAGCTTTTGTTCTACAGATATACGAAACGAAAAACAATTGTGCTTCCCTGTTATTAAAAAAACGTAGAAATTAAATTATTTTGTAATTGAGATATTTTTATAGCACCGAAGTTCTATTTATACTATTTGAAAGCACTAAATCCACGGTAAAAAAATTTTTGTTTGTTTTTCTGATATATTTAAATATACAGTTTGTAAATTCCAGGCATAAACATAGTCCTGTCGTTTACTGCTTTCTAGTTTACCTTTTAAGGTAGTAAAAAAACATTGTTTGTGCACTATTATACGCCATTACTACTTTTTGTATTTACATACGTAATTTTTTAAAGTTTAGTATGTGTATTTACGTAAATGGAAGTCTGTAACATAGCGCGGCTTTGTATAACATCTTACAAGCAAAAAAGCTGACACGTCGCGTATAAATTTATGCTATCGGATTTTTTCAAAGCGGTATTACGACTAAAAGTTCTAACCTTTCTCTGCAATAGCTGATTCCTACATTTTAAAGTTTATGTACTGATTTCAGCACATAATAAAACTGACTTTGCGTATTTTTTTTTAATTTGGCAAAAAAATAAGCCTTATTTTTTTGTTAGGCAAAAATTATTTCCTAATATTTTTATACGAATTATTATATGATCAATTTTTTAATATTTTGTTTTTACGATAAAACGGAATATATCAAATTTCCAGTTATAAAAAGGTACAAAATATTATTCCAAAACAATATTCTGTTTAGAAATTTATAACAAAAACACCTACGGCTAGTACTTGCTGCAAAAAGTAAAAGTAAAACATAGAAAAATTAATATTTTACCATTGAGTACCTAATAAAAATGCTTTATGTTAAAAAAAACAAAGAAATTCGATACTATAGATGATATACGACAACCGGGATCCTATGTTGTATCTCGGGATGTAAATTCGTTTTTTTGCGGTGCTATTCATGAAACTGGTATCCCGTTATCCCGGGATAAGAGCCCCTTAAATAAAACCTTGTTAGAATATATGAAACTCGCTAAAGATTGTAAAAACGAAAGGTTTTGCATGCAAAAAAAAAAACCAATAATAAGAATATCTTGGCAAAAAGAACGATGCCTTCTTGTCATATCTAAATTTCGTTGTAAAGGCTCCCGATCTTTGTGTTTCGCACAATAAAATATTGTCTTACTTTTCATATATGTTTTTTGTATGCGTTAAGGGTATATGATGCGCTATACATAAACCTTTTATATAAAAAAATTATTTTTACTCTTTTCAGCAAGGAACTTATGGATACATCTAATATGTATTTTCTGTTTTGGTAAAAGTTTTTATTTTGGCTAGAAGTTCATTCGCTTACATATTACTTTAAATACCGGCATTTCCTCTAAAGCCAAAAAAAAAACCCTCCCAAAATATTACTTACAATCTTGTAAATTTAATTAGCAGGGGTCTAAAATCACCGAACAACAAACAAATATCAGTAAGAATATTACAAAGACAAGCAGAACAACAATCTAATGGAATTTTCTAATATACACACATTAAAGCATTACTTAAGCCTTAGAGAAAATTTGGCCTAATTCAGGGGTCAAAAACAAATCCATGACAAATTTTTGACTCCTTAAATCTTAAACTAAATATATTTGACGGCACACGCATTTTTCACCCTTGAAAAGTAAATACTAGAGATTTCATTTACCGGGACACGGGACCCGACCATTTTTTTGTTAGTTTACGTCCCAACAGTTCCCGGGATATCCCGGTATCAATAAATATGCGAAAATTTGAGAAATTATTTTGTGTATTATAAATAATATAAATTTTAATATATAAAATTCACTTAAGATAGTAGATTGTCTATAATAAAAAAACAATTAAAATTATAATACGGATTTCAAGAAACGCTAGGAAACTAAAAAAAGTTGTATTCTCAAGAAATCTTATTACAAGAAGGGCAAAAAACAATATTTATGTAGACAAATTATCTATAAAAAATAATAAATTTGTTTTTTGCAAGATAATTTGCCCGGTTTTAATGTGATTTGCAGAAATTGACGCAATAACAAGTATTCGTGTGTAAATATTTGTGCATCAAATTACCTTTAACTGTATTATGTCCTCTATATACTAAAATTGATTCGGTATACAAAAACACTTTAAAATATGATCTTATATCTGTTTATCCAATTTTCTGGTATGTATGTAAAAACGATATTACTTAGTGAAAATCCTATAAAGGATTTAAAGGGCATATGGTTAGCTTTGATTATAATTTGTCTGTAAAGGTAAAAAATAAGTAGTAAGTAATTTAAAATTTAAAAAATAAATTAAATTTAATAGTAAAATCTTGGTATATTACAAAAAATTTTATAAAATATTAAACCCCTAATATCTGGACGTAAAAGCAATCACTGGCTTTAAATAAACAGACGAAAAGTGAGATTATATGCTATTTTGCATTTTAAATCGTTTTTCTTTCGTTATTAAATTTTTTTTTAAATTATACAAGGTTTTGTTTGGCACGCATGCAACGGGTGTGTCTTGACTGTACAGGAATATTTTTTTACCATAAAAAAATTTAACAAAAATAAATCATTTTTTTTGACATTTTTTGGCATTTTTACAGTCTTATCCTGAAATACAGGATCCCGGGATACTTTTTTTTTGGTTATAAAATTTACCGGGATCATGACATCCCTGGAGAAAACACATATATGAGCGTTTTTTTTTTATCACAAGCGTATTAAAACCGCACAAATATGTGCAATTTTTTTTGTGTTACGATTTTTTTATGTTCTCTATTTTTTTTTCCCCCCGTAGATTTGTACATGCAAAAAGCGTGTGTAAATATACATTACACAATGTTATGCGAAATACTAAAAAACTACATGCAGATTTAATATCAACAAATCGTAAAAACTAAATTCTAATAAAAATGTTCGAACACTGTGAACAATTTAAAAAAGCAGTTTATACAAAAATCGTAAATCGATGTAAATTGCGTAATAATCTGAAAACTGTATTTCAAAAGTGCATAGAATAAATGCTACATAAAAGATGAATTTTGATATACTGTACATATTTTAAGACAATATGGATTGACAGTGTTATTCTTCCGGGCATTTCGTCGATACACATCACATTTTTCTTTTACGATAACCCATGTTTATCTTTATATATATTCCTACAGCGCAATAAACGGTAAAGTAACATATAAATTCTCCTAACACGATTATTAAAAATATTAAAATTAATGAATCGTCTAATCAAGAATATATCTGACAAGTTATCATTTATCTTGCCGTGGGAATGCAAAAAAGATAATTCTTGTTTTTCCTTATAGAAAAATGTGATTAATATCAAAAAAATGTTCGGAAGAATAACAAATCCACTTCATATTGTCGTACACTATGTAAAATATACATTATTCATCTTTGTTGAAGTATTGTTAATGCACATAAAAAATATTTCCGTACATTACCGTAGGCAATTTACATGCAACATAATTTCTGTAAACACCTATATAAAAAATAGTGTCAGATGTTGCATCGCTTGTTTTATAAAACAACGACACAAACAATAATTAAATAAAATATGGTACAGTTTTTTAACATTTTTTACGGACCTGTTTCTTTTTTAATTTGCACTTTCAGTTTACGTACAAGTAAACTTGCTGAAAAAAAATTATGTAGCGTAATAAAAAAATACACAAATAAAAAATCGCACATATGTGTGCGAGCCGACAATCCGGCATAAAAAAAATACACATATATGCGCGAGCCGCCAATCCGGCATAAAAAAATACACATATATGTGCGATTCAACCAATCCGGCATAAAAAAGTGCACGTATATGTATTTTCTCTTCACTAAGGGTCAATAGCTTGTAACAGTTTCTTATATTATACATAGTTAGGTTTCAATATATCAGGGCCTCGAAAAATTAAAAGAAGTACTGCATAAACAAATCCGTATTAACTAGTAAATTTCAACTAATTTTACTTATATTAAAAAACTGTTTATTTCAATGTAGTTGAAATAAAAAAAAAATCGACTTTTGGTACCATAAAAACAATAACACTTGCGTTGCTGTTCTAAATGTTTTTTTTTATATTTACATACTTTTTTTTCACAAAAAAAATCTTATTAATTAATAAAATAAGAAAACGTTCTTTGTAGGTTTTTACTCTTTCGTTTTTTGGCAGCTTTTTCAATAAAAGATTGTAACGATGCAAAATCTGCGCTGGTTAAATCTTCTAAATTATCGATTCAAATTTTACTTTTTAACTTTTACAGAAAATATCGATGTAGATTACTATAGTCGTTGGTATCAATTTTTTGTTGCTTATACGTGAAAATTGTCAAACGCAGTTTTTAGCTATGTAATAGTCAATCTTACGCATAATTACAGAAAACTTGTATTTCCGTTGGTAATACTCATTATATTGTTTATTTTTCTTACAAATAAGGTAAGTTATCATACAAAACCTTTAATTAGGCTAATTATCGTTTTAACAGTTACACTTGTACAGTAGTTAGTTGTAGGTATACATGTTGTCGTGACGTAGTAAATTATATAGTAATTTATAGTTGTTTAAATTATTCTATAATTTTTTAAACTTTGAATATAGAATGCGCGGCTGTGAATAATAATAAACTGGTACATGCTTACTGATGCGATTTTTTTGCAGATTTTAGACATAAAAAAAATATTTTGTATTTTGCTTTATTCTAATACGTTAATTTTTATTAAGAAGTTTTGTTGTACCAAGTTAACTAATATAATTTACAATAAATTACGACATGTGACATATTTAACACCTTATTGCATTTTTATGTCAAAAAAAACATTTAAAAAGCTTTTTTTCCTGTGGACGCATAAAGCATGTACACTTGATATAATCAGTGTACCGTATACTTGGGGGCGTAGCCAGGAATTTTTGAGCCAGGGGATAGGCAGTGTTTTGACAAAAAAAACTGGCCCAAAAACCATATTTTTAAGCGTCTAAAACATTTTAATTGTTTTTTGAAAAAAAATCATGTTAAAATTTTTTATTTAGATTCTTAAAATCAAAAAAATCTCTGCACAAAAAACGACCCCCCTTAAATCCAGGATCGAAAATTTTCTATAGGGAGGATACACCCCCCTACGCCCCCCGCCTCCCCTGGCTACGCTTCTGAGTATACTATACATGTTTACATGAAGGATGTTTTACAGCTTGTTAGTTTTTTCTTTTATTTCTTTTTGCTATTTTCTGAAATAAATGTTCCCCATTTTTTGCTAATAAATATACCATTTTGCATGTTTTTGTGTTAAATTAAAGTTTATTAGTTTACTATTCAGTAGTTATTCATACTCGGGGGTTTTTTTAAGTTAAAATACATTATTTCTTTTTTTTTCTGTCTGCTGTCGGTATTTATATACGGGTGGGGGGTTTTTATGCGGTTTTTTAGTTTGTTATTTAAAATAAACGTCGGTTTTTAAAATTAATTGTCGGTTTTCTTTTAGTTACCGCCATTTATAAAGACATACATATTAAGCAGATTGTAAAATACTACCCCAAAAAGCATCAATAGTTATGCTGTAATTTTTTGCAAATATTTTTGTAAGTTGTATCTAAATGCAAGACAAACATAAGCTTTCAGAAAGAACTGTAAGTTGTAAGCTTTTTTTATAGTTTTTGGCACTTAAACAATATACAAACAGACAAATTTTTGTTCAAACTGTTGAATATGATAAAAGGGTTTAAGTTTTTAATATATACAGTGGTTATGCGACAAATAAAATAGTATGTTAAATCCATATATCAATCTTCAAACGAAACATTCTTGATTAATAAAAAATATATATGATGCTAAAAAAATACTGCAACACTGATACTGAAACCAATATGAAAACCCCAAGATACCTATTTTGATGTTTTAATCACATGCAAACTATCGCAATATGACATAAAATTACAAAGCATTTACCCAAGTGATATATATAATATAAATTCGCCTAAAATGTAAATTTTGATTAAAAATATAGTCAAAATATATGCAATCAAATTTTAAATAAATGTTGTTTTGAGTGTGATACATGCAATATTCATTAAATTACTTTTGGATTTTTTGCCTCGAGACAACTGACGTTTAAGTATGTTTCAAAACAGCGTACCATTGATAAGACAAAATCATAAATACAAGACAAATTGCAAATTAATGTTTTTATTAATTGAAAAAAAAAACCATATATTGTTTTTGGAAAATTGATATAGTTAACCGTTATTGATCTTTTTTAAAATTGATTTTTTTTTGTTTTAATGGAATTTTTGCTAATTATAAATTTGCTGATAACATTGTAAATATATCGGGAGAAAATCATATCGAAAAAAAATACAATGTAATTTAGAGCCACGATTCATAATGACTATGTAAACTCAAGCACAAGAATTTACAATTCTTGATTTTTACGACTCTAGTTGATTCTCAAAATGCCAATTCTGAATTTAACTCTTAGGAAATACAAAAAAGATAAGATTTTTTTTAGTATATACGTAAAAATCCGTATGAAAAAAAAATTAAAATTGTACGCAAACAGCTTTATCGAAACTACAAATTTATAGATGACTAGGTATAGTAGTAAAAATGTTTTTGTGTTTTTTGCAAAAATGTTTTTTATGTAAAATATATCTTTTTGTCACTTTTTATTTTTCGAAAAAAATAAAAACCCCGAAAAATCTTAAAAAAAGTTTTATTTTTTAAAAATAAGTGTTTTTGTATGCTTTTGGTATGATTTTGGCAAAAAAGTATTTTTACGGGATTATCTCTTTAAGAGTTAATAACAAATTTACTAAAAATATGTAAGATAAATTTTTTTTTTAGAAAACAAGGCTGGGAAGTAATCTGTTTATAACGTGTCTCGTTTTTGGTAAATTTTTGTGCAAAAACTTGCAACTGATCCTTTCTTATCGCGTTTAATATATATTTGTTAAGAAAAGCACATTTCAACGATTAAAGTAGATTAATCTAATCTTAAAAATAAATTAGTAAAAAATATCATAAACCTAGAAACAAGAATCTTTTATTTGAAAAATATTTTTCCAAATTAAGGGCGTGTTCCATTTTTCACCACGGGAAAAAATCTCCATTGGGGATTTTATGCCCATGGGTACAATTCCCCATAGGTATATTTTTTTTTACATTTATGTTCCATTTTTCCCCATGGAGAATTTTGATTTTATACAATTTGATGCCAAAGAAATGAATCTTTACGGTAAAGCATTTTTAAAACACTAACAGCTTTTTACGTTGTTCAAAAATATTAAAAAACAATTGGGTACTACTACATTTCAGTACCCTACTAGACGTTTCAGTACCCTGTATTTTTAGGGTAAGAAAGAGTAATAAAAGAAAATGAGAATAAAAATATAATATAAAT
>JAQFYM010006001.1:0-12347 GCA_034694785.1 Agrenia bidenticulata
TGATAATGTAGGAGGGATATTATTAAAAGTATTTTGCAAACGAACGGGCCATTCGTAGCTGCTTGGAGTAGGTTTTTGGAGTTGAGTTTGGAACTGGTTTACCAAAAGGTGCATAAAAAAATCGAGAAGAAAATCCAGCTCTACAGAATTTTAAAACTTGCCTATTCCCTTGAAATTGTAGGTGAGGTTGATTTTTTCAAAGATTTAAAAAATAAATTATCCAGCTACATTTTCGAGCTTTTATAATCCCGTTGTTATTCACAACTGCTCCAGAAATTTTTTAATCTCTTTATATAATTCGACTTGCACGATTTACAAAAAGTAAAGCGAAGGAGGATATACCAAATTTTAATTACCCTTTTACCAATGTATGAGGAAGCTCTGCAATGGTTTATTAAAAATTTAATTGGAATACATTTCCATAGAAACTAATTAAATAAGTTAAATGTTTTATATAATTACAAATTAACAAGAATTCAATGTTTCGAAAAAATAAAGTTTTGTGAAATAATTCTCCCACGAATGCATCTCCACTATATAGCTTCATCAAGGATTAGAGCAGTAAGAGTCCCACGATTTTCAATCTTGAGCTGAAGGTGGAAATACTGGAAATCATACATTTAGAAGGTAACTTAGAAGTCTGAAGCTATTTCAATCCCATTTTGGGCCATTTTAATTCACAAATTCGGCAATGCCTAGTATTGAAGTAAATTATGCGTTTATATTTTAAAGATTTGCAGTAAAAATGACCGCAAGTTGGAATGTGAAATGGAAGGCCCCATTTCTCTTCATGGTAATCACGATTTTGAGCACTTGCATCCTAACTCGAAATCTGGCTCGATGTGACGACGGCACTACCCAGAAAACGGAATCGGCTGCACCAATCGCAGAAATGGATCTGAGTGCGGATATGACAAGAGCCCAATACATATTGAAGGCATTGGCAGGGAAAGGTCGTGACAAAGCGGAGCCGAATGAGATTGATTTCGAAAAGTTCAACTCGTACAATGACTGGAACGTTAACAAAAAGAGTTGCAAGCCTAGTGATGACTCGGATCCTACCGGTTGGGATGAATGTTTAAAGGCTACAGTATCAATCAATGAAGATGGGGAATTAATAAGTTTCCTGGGATTTATTTTGAACTGCAATAATAATACTAACGACACTAAGGATGGTTTTTCTTGTGGGTGTTTACCTGATAATTTCCCCTATACGGATTTTGCAAAGGATAGAGTCGTTTGCATGATGCAAAATCTTCTTGAGGGAGAAGAATGCATTTCACCGTGGGAATGTGAAGGAAAACAGCACTGCGTTTTCCAAAATACATCCAAATCCGAAGGTAATCAGACCAAACTAGGCAAAAAACGCGTATGCAAAGGTTCCTCTTCACTCTTGTCCCCATTATTCACACTAATTTTTATTTTGTCATTGATTCCGGGTTTTCGGACTTGAATGTAAATCCATAGAATTCTATAATTGTAATTGTAGCTACTATTGTGCCTCTCTCGAACAATTAATAAATCTTTCTGCTGTCTTAATTTACGACGAAACATCAATCTTTTCTTCAGTTGTTTTCTAGGTACTATTTCTGTACATTGTATAGCAGGCAATTCGGTGTATAAGTCCGAGGCAGGCTGTGTATTGAATAATAAAATAGGACTGAAAACTTTATTTTCCCCATTATTTTGAACTGCAATTTAGTACAAGTTAGTGTAAGTTTGTACAAAGTGAGATTAGGCTTCAAATTAACAGTTTAGATTAGAATCAAAACTCATCTCTTATCTATTGGATAAGACAAGGTAACTTCTTGAAATACATTGCTTTTGCCAACTTGTACAAATCCAAGTTTTTTAAAAAGCCTGATACTGGAATCGTTGTCATCTTTAATCTTGGCTACAAATGTTCTCAGGGAAAGTATTTCGCTACCTGCAAATATCCATTAATAATTATTATACAGTGCTTTGTCATCAATAATAAAAATCATTTGATGTCTACGTCTTTGATTTAGCGTCATACCAAAACTCATCATTAACCTTAGGGCCTCTTTGGCAAATCCTTTCCGCCTGGCAGATAGTTCAGCGATCATGATTTCAATTTCCGCCCCAGAAGCATCTTCTTGATTATTAAAGAAAAGATTTGTATCCCCAATCATGGACTGGATTTCATCTCCACCAGTCTCCTCGTATTTCAATCGATCCAAAATAATAAATGTGCATTCTGTTTAATTTAAGAAATACGATGAGCAATACAAACCTCATATGTAATCACATGAAATTTCATTTCAGTTTGTCTGGATTTTACTGACATAAAGTTGTCAGGCCACAAGGAAAAACTTACTGTCAGGATCTTCAGCCCAACTCTTTTGCATTACGAATTCTTCTTCCAGCGTCAGTCTTTCAGAGCCGGTTAGCCGGAGGATCTCAGCGTCGCCCATCCATTCGTGGTACTTTGGTACGTGTTCCTCCCTATAGGGAACAAGTACAACCCCTTCACCCTGGAATTTCAAACTACTCTCGTGCCTCATTCTTCTGCGATATCAAATGTGTGAAGTGTATTACAATATTACATTGCATATTACAATTTTAAGTTTTTAAGCAGTAAAATTTACATACTTACTGCAAAGTCTAGAAGAGTACAAAATAACGTAAATTTGAGAATAATGAGAATCAATAATTTGTTTAATGCACATTCTTCAGCTCACTAAATTACATGATGATGTTAATATTTATAATGTTTTATATCTACTGCATCGATGTCGATGTATGAGATCCCTGGATTTTTTAATGTTTTAGTACTTCAAAATTAAATTTTTCGAGCTGTGTTAGATTGCACTATTGCACAAAGTAGTGTGTGGCGTAGAGAGTATACAGAATATGATTCGCGGCTCTCGAATGTTGACTAAAACTTGCTTGGCTTACTCGGGAAATTCAAGATTTAGGAAAAAAGTTGAACTGAGGCTGAGAGGCTGGCATCAAATTGATTATTTTCGATTCGATCCTAGTGTGATTTTTAAATTTAAAAACAGTTAAAACGTAAATCTGAGTACTGAGTGATTTAATCTATCACCCGGCCCTATCCCTTCCCTCATCCCTCGTAATATTTCACAATACATATTATTAAAACTGTTCTCTTAATATAGTTAAACATATATACTAGAGCAAAATGGGGCGAAGAAGTGTCACCAGCACGAAAAGGTAATTTAATTAATTGATGAAAATCCAATTGGTAATAAACAATTTTATTAAAGAAATGTCCAATATTTCATTTTCAGTGGAAAGTTTATGAACCCCACGGATCAAGCGAGAAAAGAGGCCAGAAAGAAAGAACTAAAAAAGAACAAGAAGCAGCGTCTGCTGGTCCGAACCGCGGTGTTGAAGAACAAGGATCCCGGATTAATTATCAAGGAGTTAGATAAGTTAGATGAGGTAGAGTACAACCCACTGGAACCTCCTGCATTGGCCGAGAAGGTTCTCAAAGATAAGAGAAAAAAGCTAAAGGAAACCCTTGACCGAGTCATGAAACTTTATGTATGTCCTCATATTTCGTACTATCATCGTCATAGGCATGTTTGACTTTTTCATGAGGCAAATTGGGATTATAGTAAGTTGTATTAATTTCACAGCAAAAAGAAAATCCGTCTTACTGGAGCGAATTAAAACGGGTCGAATCTGACTATGAGCGACGAAGATTTCATCGAATTCAGTACTTTGAGTCTGTAAAACAGGCTGAGGGTGTAAATAACTTGGAAGATATTCCGTTGCCTGATATTCCAGCTCCTCCACCTCCAGGTGCACCTGGAGCTATCTCGGAAATTCCATTACCGGAAGATAGTGGAGCGATTCTAGGAACCTCTATTGACGTTCAGAGTATTCTCAAAAAAGCTCCTGTACTTGTTGTAGCCCCTGGGACCCCTATGTTTCAAGGGCGAGAGCCTCCAGGGGTTCCTGTTGGGCCGCCTCCAGATTTAAGTGACATGGACGATTTATCTGATGACGAGATGGATACTGTTCCAGTCCCAGTGGCTGTCGTAGATAATAAATCCAAGGCTGTGAGGTTCCAAGAGAATGATGGAAAAGCAGAAGAAGATAAAACGCTAAGCGAGATGGATAGGTTTATGAAAGAGGTGTGCCTATTTCAAAGGTTTTAAAAGCCGTATCTAATTGGAAGAATTTTAATTAATAAAATAAATAAATAAAATATGATTAGGTGGAAGAAGAATTTAAATCCATGTCAGAAGAAGATCTGAAGCCACCTGGAACTGAAAGTGAGGCGAAATCTGGCGCGTCCGCAATCGCGGCGAGGTCTGAAGGAGATATTTCAGTGTCGAAATCTTTAACCGACAATTCTCCAACGGTTCGCCATGACTCAATTCCAGTTCCCAAACCAGATACAGCTGCTTCGACAGCAGCAGCAATTGCTGCAGCTGCTTCAAGACCACCAATGCCACCTCTATCCCATCAGTACTACCCACCTCCCCTTCCTGGAATGAATATGGCAAACAGAATGAGGTATCCTCCTCCAATGCCTCCAATGATGAGACCCAACTACGGTGCCAGACCTCCTGCTGGACCTTACCTTCCATCAGGACCTGGGGGTGGTCCAAGATATCGACATAACCGTTCTAATGTATTCTCTGGAGCCCCTCAAATAATTAAATCTGATAGTAAGATTGTTTCAGACTCGACGATTCAAGCTAAGCCTCAAATTAGGTAACATATTGTCATAGATGTGGAACGGGGTTCGGGTTCATAAATTGAAATTCTCTTTAAATACTTCTGTTTTATATTATTTAGGAGTCTTAGTGCGGATGTCACCAGATTTATTCCTACAGCAGTAAAAACGAGAAAGGAAGAGCCAGATAAGCCAAGAAAAGGTAAATACATTTGGAGTGAAGTTCTCGTTTTCTTCTATCTCTGACTGTATTAGTGTATTAATATCCTCGTTAATAATTGTCGTTTATATTTTTTAGAATACCAAATTGGCCAGTCTCATTCACATTATAAAGAGCACATACCACCCAAACAACCTCAGCAAAGTAAGGATGACGCCTATGCTGATTTCATGAAGGAAATGTCAGGCTTAATGTAATGAGACAAAAGAATTAGTTTTGGTGATTTAAAATTGTTCCATTGCTGAGTACGTTTTTGTAAATACACATCTGTTCAACAAATCGCTAACTAACTGAATAATTGTTGTTGATGACTTAAATGCTACTGGCATTTGTGTATATTACATTAAAAGTCGCTTGATAGGAAACGTTGCATTTGGACTCACACCTGGTTCAACTGGTTCAACACATGGACATGCTTCACATTTCGCAGCTTGCTGAGGCACAGACCGCGTTGGAGGAGGTGGACGAACGTTACAACAATCTGTGTCTCCGCAGTTCCATTTCTTATTTGGAAAGTATGGGTCATCCTCACTGATGCGATAGTTGAATGCGTTTGGCTGCGGAGCTGTCATAGGATCATATAGTCGTTGACCATCGGAACCCCTTGATGGCAATGGCATTTGAAATAGCATCTCTCTCGTTTTCTCAATTTCTTGTTCTTGTTGTGTCCCTTGTTGCATTGCCATCATCATTTGTGCCCTTTCTTCTTCATCGTCATAATTGTTTTCTCCACTCTCCTGCATCAAGAAGGGATTTTGTAAAAAATATTTATATTTTGTTACTTTGTAATAGACGCGTACCTTATTAGCAGCCTCTTCTTCTTTAGCAGTGTCTGCTGCAGATCGATGTATGGCGTTGACGTTTATTTTTGCTGAAAATTCAGCCTGCTTCTCGAATTCTTTATCTTTTGGGTCCATTGGTTTAGGGAAACTACGGTCCGTGTCGAAATACCACATGTTCTCAAAGGTCGGTTGTCTCTTCCGGTCAAGCTTTGATTCTACTGTGACTTCTATTTCACTGCCAAAATAGGTTAGAACAGGAAACGTGCTTTCAGTGGACAGATTGTTTCCACTGCCATTATGCTTGATCAAAAGACGAGTCTTCAACTGAAATTATAGGTAGAGGTTTACTTTATTATTATACTTAAAAAATTCCTGGAAATTAATATTTACACTAATTTACCGAAATCGGAACTCCAAGCTCCATTCTAAGCTTTTCCATTGGGTCTAGTGGATGGGCACACCAAAGTGTGTCAGCAGTTATGAGATCAGAGAAGCGAACCTTTGGCTTTGCGGAATGAGTTGATCCAGTATGCAGCCGTAATGCTGGGGCTGAAAACAAGTACAGCTACCAAAGAAAATGCCATTTTCAAAATCTTGTTTAGTATAATTGTAATTTAGCATATAAAAATGTGGGTCTACTGGAAAATACTGCGTTTGGAAAGCCTTGATTCGGAATACATCTCCGTAGTTTACAATTGTTGTAGTATCAGATGGACAATTAGGTCTACATGTAATAAGTAAGCATTTAACTCCTAGTTATAGATTTTTGCAGGTAAATTCATTTTTTTTGGGTACCGTTCAATGATGAATGAGTTTCGAACAACTGGGTAAAGTAGAGACGAGGCAGAGATGATACTATCCGTGCTTAGATACGGGGATTTGTCGATGGAACTCGGAGGAACCGCTGCACTCAATGCCAAGTGAGCTAATTTGCAATAATTGCGCTTGAAAGGATAGTCTTCAATTGCAGTTCGACATGAAGCTCCAGGGGAGACGATTTGAACTCGGTCTCCAAAATGCAAATAAGGATCTGCACTTGTAGATAGTTCAACCTGAAATGAAATAATTAACAAGGCGTTCATGAACTAAAAATAAAAGGGTCATATTTGTAAAAACGTAGTTGCGAATTGCGATAATTACCGGCTTAAGAAGCAAATCGACCATAGTTTGGGTTCGTTGAATAGAAAGGTCTCCACATTCCCGTTTCATGAGAAATTCGTCTCTTTTTAGCTATAAAGGATATGAACAAATAATTTTCAAATATTAGCATTTTATGAATTCGAATCATGTGTACTCTTCATGACACAATAAATGCATATCGATTAGGTACTTACGGTATTCCGAACGGTCTCCTCATACCAGTTACCAGTGTATGTCTCCGCGTTGTATAAATTCTTGCCAGCTTTCGTGATATGGGGCATATCATCGTAACATAATTTATCCATGATTAACTGGAAATTGGGAATTTCCAAATTACCTTAAAAATTGAACCTTAAAACTCTTGAATCTTCTTCAGCAAAGTAATAAGGGTGCGGAAACAACAACAATGAAAACAAGATGTTGCTGAAGCGTTTTATAAAATCGAGATTGAAGTTTGAAGTTTTTTTTGTTGTTTTCATTCATCTTCAAGAAAATCCATAGAAACTTTTGCATGAGAATTATGAATGTTCAAGATTGATAATAATGATTTCAATTGATTGATTCAATCAGATTTGCCATATACATACAGAGGAAATATGCGGCTTCATATTCTTGGTACCATCCCTTCATCTAGTTTAGACTAAGTTTTCAAAATATTTTATGAGCTTTTATAATATTCTTGTTTTGAATTATAAAAAATAAAACTACTCAAAGTTTCAAAATGAAATCTGAGTCAAGATCAATACGATTTCTTGGCAGCCTAACTTAACTTTTGGGCTTTTAAAAGAGGATTTTTGGGTCTCCGAATACATCATTTTAGCTGTAAAAAAGATTTACTTGGAAATAGATTTTTGTAACGACATATCCTATTGATGTTGGAGCAATATCAGCAGATTGATTTTATACTGTTTAATTTAATAAATGATTTTTAAGTCTTTGCTATTTTGATAAATAAATATAAGGCATCTCATTCTTCGCCACACCTCCACATTATTTTTTGTGTCCAGGTCTTTCCCATAGCAAACTACCACTAGGCCCTCATACCATCTTTAGTAACAGGGAAATGCAGGAATTTGGGTAACTGGTTGTGTGCATGATTCTAATGTTTAATGTATTTGTCCTTGAAACCATATAAAAAGATACTCGTATTATTCACAATCTGAATATAATTTCAACTGGAGACTCCACAAGCTCCCAGCTGCAATCCAACTGAATAATTTTGACCGATAAAAGAATTTCCTTTTTCAAAACCTTGAAATAAATTGGAATAACTTGAAATTATAAAACCTCATTATAATGGCAACAACATCTTTAGGAGTGACGCAGCCTCTGATTCAATCACACGATGGCTGGCCAACAAACAGCTACACCGATTCTGGCAATTTCAGTCAACGACGAACCAAAAAGAAGGGACCAATTGATAAAGTCACAACAATTGGAATTGTGTAAGTCTTTTGTTAAAATAATTTAATGGCCAATGAAAATATTTACGTTACCTCTTCTTTATCATGCACGACTAACTATATAAGCTACATAATTCTTATGAAAATATATGGTGTACTTAATTTTCCTTTGCCTTTAACCCGCAGATTATTCATGCTGATGATATCACTAATGATCATATCCATGGCACTCAACCTCTACTCTTCTTCTTCCGACCAGATCCCTCCAACGAATAAGACTGATTTCGAAAATACAATACAGTAATCATTTCGAAAATCCGCAGATTATTTCTTTTTATTTCAAAACTTAAAGAATTTGTTCAACGATTTAAGATATTATAACAGGAAGTTATAGGCATGGTATTTTGTTCATCTTTTAGTACTTGGAGTTTAGATGAGAACACAATTAATCAAACACATTTTTAGTAATTCCAGATATCACTTCAAAGTGTACACAATTTATACACAAATGTAGTAGGTTTGAAGTTTTAACAAACATGTTTTCAACAAATGTCATAAATATATCCTTTCAAGCTAATATAGTAAATAATTCAACTTTGTCAACTCATGAGATTGTAAAAATCCAGGAACCGGAAGAAAACAGGCAATGATGTTAAATGTTTATATTTTCACTATCACACAAAAAGATAAACACATTTTGAATCGAATGTTTAATGAGCAACTCTAGGCTCTTCTAATTCTAACGTTCTGTCATCTTATTTCGCACAAACTTAATATTATTCATTCATTACAGTCATATGGAGTAGCGTTTATGCATGACCAAAGTAAATAAATGGATTGTGTAACTGGGGATGTAATCAGGGAAGAAGGAACGTCCGTTTCCGTACCATAGTAAAAAGATAACATGCATGTCGGTAGCCTATAATCTGTATTCCTGCATATAGTTTTGGTTCATAAAGTTGGCAGTTTAAAAAACTGAGATCATTGTATAAACAATGTATTATCAGTAAATTCCATACTGTTCACACCTTTTATCTAATTAGTGTTGGCAGAAGACGTCATAGAAAGTAAATAGACCGAATGAGAGTTGGGATTTTATTGATCCTACTCATGACTTCCCACACTGTATACCAATGCCAATATCTAATAATTAATAGTTCTTCACAACCATTTACGACATTAGAATATCTGGATACATAGCTCTGACTATTCATTTGTTGTCTAATCAATAATTGTTCAGTTTACATGAGACCCAACGAGTCCTCAATTTTGTAAATAACGATTTTCTCTGAGTCTTCACAAGCAGCATTTCATATCTTAACAGCTCCAAACTATACTGACAACTGAGAACAGGAAATTGAGAAAGGCGATTATCTAAATCTCGTAAATCATTCATCTTCATTTGGGTTATTGCTCTAAAAACTTCCAAAAAGGAATATTGACTGTTGACTATATTGCTGATGGACTGAATAAAATCATAAACTCCAGTCAGTTCCAGGAGGAATATACAACAACATGCCTAAAATTAAATACCTAAATATATCTATGAGCCTAACCCTTTCGTTGGATACGCAACCAATCCATCCTCTGATGAAAGACTGCGACTGACTAATAAAATTGAAACAAAAAAAAACGAAGGTTATTCTGGCTATAGAAGTTAGTAAGCATAGTTTACCAAACCCGGAGGACTTTACTCGGCAGTTGGAAAGTATCTATACAACGCTTACCATTGAAGTTTGCAGTTCATTCCGATACCTTTTTTACTGGATATTTTCTAGATTCCTAGCAATCCTAGCAACACAAGCTTTTGGTTTGAAAGAAGAACACTGCAATATTTTATGCATTTCTTATTAATAGCTAAATATTATAAATTCTATGAAAGTTTACAATTCATTGGTACGAAAAAGTTAGATACTGATATTATAGCATAAAATAAAACCAAAATTCCACAAGAGTAAATTTGTGTTTGAAAAAAAATCAAAATGGGACTTCGAGGAGACAAAGTGTTAGCAGCGTCCATAATCTTTCTAACCGTATTTTGGTCCTTCAATATCGTGATCAGTGCATTTGCTGGAGCCACTGAAGACAGTAAACTAATCAATTTTGAACATTTTTAATATCAAGATTTCTTTATCAAATAGAGCTAAAAAAATTGAACTTTATTTAATTTCAGTAATTTTCAAGCACAGGACTGGAGACATATCAAACAACCATACAACCCAAATTACTCCTAATGGATACACTTTCATGATTTGGAATCTGATATTCTTCTGGATTCTGGCTGGATATATATTTCGTACGTTTGCCAATTCCAGATTTTAAAGTTTAATTTAATTTTCTAATTTACTTTGGGGTCATTTTGATAATTACTTCTATAATTTCAGTAATCGTCAGCATATTTTTGTCCAGTAAGGATGGGGCAGGAAAAGTGTATTGTACTCCAACTGTCTTCACCCCTTCTGTGACTTGGTGCCTCCTGATAAATTGTGTCGTTTACACCTCTTGGCTGTTCGTGTGGGACAATCAATACATGACGGCTGCAGCTGTACTTCTGTTCATCATCATGGGGACAAATTGGATGGCCTTGGCATTATTTTCGTACAGGTAAAGAAGTAAAAATCTTCATAGGTCATTGATAAAACGAATTTGAGCTTAGATTTAATTTTTATGTGTAATAAAATAACTCTATAGCTTGGGGGAGAACACTCGAAACCTTCAAGAACGGTCTCCAGCTGTCTTAAATTGCTACAGAATTTTGCTTCAGAACTCACTCGCAACATACACGACATGGACAACAATTGCGACGCTGGTAAACTTCACCATTGCATTGGTCCATGATGGGGACGTTGAGGATCCCGTGCCCACACTGATTTCGTTGGGATTGTTGACAGCAATCGTTGCTATTTGGGTACCTTTGGATGTTTTTGTTTTGGACAAATACTGCAGATACATGCTTTCTCCTTTGTTTGGTAAGAATTGTATTTTTAAAGAGATCTGTTTGTTGACAATTCTAAAGCTTAATTATTATTTTAAATATTGTTGCAGTTGTCGTATGGGCATTGGTTGGAATATTCACACGGCTACAAAAGGTCGAGTACGAGGATAATACCCCTAAGCACTTTGTCGTGGGATTGATTGGAGTGGTTTCGATATTGCTTATAAGCCGGGTGGCTCTTACAATCTTCAGATTTTTCAAGAAACCCCTCGTATCTTAAGCTGAGAAGATGGAACTTAAAAATGTACAAAAACAGTGATCTTATTGCAAGTTTCATGATGTTCATCATGATAAATAACTTGCTTGTTTTTGTTGAGCAAGATCAATATATGCATCAACCATGATCAATACGATTAATGCTGTAGAGCTTAATAGAATCTATCTCACTTTCATTATGCAGAGTTAAGTATTGTGCAACTGAAATGTAATTGTCACATTTTTTAAGTAGAAATTAAGAATTTGAATTGCTTCTCTAAATGGTTCACATAAAAAATCAGAAAAATTCTTGTCTGCTTCAGCTTTTTTAACTTAAGAAATTTTAAAACGTTCAAAATTACTTTTATACTACATAATGTTACTTAATGACGCATGACGAAAGTAAATTTTCGCACAAATGGGGCTCACTAAAAGTTTAAGGCAGTTATAATCTCTATTTCTAGTTTTTTTTACTCAAGATACTAACTGAAGTCAATTTTAAATTGTACCAGGTAATGAATTATTCGAGTTTGAGTTAATGAGTTTGTGCAATTAGGCCAAAATAAAAATCTATTTAACAATCAAAAGACCCAGTTTGTTGGGATCGACATGAAACTTCAGAATTTATTGCTTTGTGAGTTTTGCATACATCTCATTTTGAACATGAGCAGTTACCATTTAAAAACTCACATGTGCAACTTCAGATAGCCCGAGCCAGGTTGATAAAAAATTTCTAGCTTCTAAGCTAATTTATGAAAATCGGTGGGAGTACCCCCATAGGGTCACTCTAGTATTAAAGTTTCGCAAGTATTACTTTGTATTTGCGCTAAAGGAACCATGAAATACCAGTATGCAAAATTTCTAGCTTCTAAGCTAATTTATGAAAATCGGTGGGGGTACCCCCATAGGGTCACTCTAGTATTAAAGTTTCGCAAGTATT
>JAQFYM010006002.1:0-12347 GCA_034694785.1 Agrenia bidenticulata
TTATTATTTATGTTTTATTCCCAACAACCACCGTATTGGTATATTTCTTTATGATACGCACATTTTTCTCATAGATAAAAAGTATGTATACTATTTTGTAAAAAATATAAGTTTCTATGGTTTATAAACTATAAATTTTTGTAGCCGTATTAACACTGACTTTTTAACTGGCTTTGCATGATATGTTCGTATTTTTTAATAGAAAATCAAGACTTAATTTTTTAGATTGTTCAATTAGGTATAAACGCTTACACGGGATTAAAAAAGTTATTTTGACTATTCTATCAAATAAATATGGACAAGTGTGTTTTATAGCAGAAAAAAACATTTTATGCAAGTCATATAGTTAATAAACGGACACCTTTTTTTAAACACCAAATATGTTTTTATTAAAGCTGCCAGCACTGCTTTTGTAGTTAATAGTCCACTCCACATTGTTACGACACGTTTAGTGATTGCTGTTATGCGAAAGTACGCTTTTGACAAACACGAAAAAAATTATTATAAAAACAGGCATAGTTTTAAATTCCAACAAGTTTGAACATGAAAACCTACTTCTGCAAACAAAACCGTCTATAGATTTATACAAAATTCTATATATTTTTAAGGGAGTTTGATAAAAGTTTTAATCTTCAAAAAAACAATAAATCATGCGTAAATTTATTTCGAGCGTGACAATTGGTCGTGCTTTCATATGGTCAGTTTAAATAGTCGACAAATACGTGTTGGATTTTTTTCGAAAATATTTTTTCCACGACGAGAACCTGCTCGCGTTAACACGTGGTACGAACTCATACATGCGTCAACCCGCTCATTTAACCGAAATTGTTTTCTTAGCCTGTTATTTAACTGTATGCTAGATAAAATTTCATACTAGAGTCAAAAATTACATAAAAAAGATATTTAAACTTGGCACTTATTACATAAGCAATTTCATTACCACAAAACAAATATTATAAAATTAACTTATGAATAAATTACTGTGGTTAAGATGACAAAAAAAAGCTTTCCTAATATAGCAAAATAGTTTGTTTCACTTTGAGCCAATTTTTGATGTGATTTTAATTTTTACATTCCAAAATTATCAAGTTGTAAAATGGTTTATAATGCAAAAGAATTTGTGTTTTTAATTATACCAAGTAACAATTAAACCGCAATATATGCTGTGCGTATTACTAAAAATATTTAAAAAAAATGTATTTTTTACACTCATTAGATGACATAAATTTTTCAGTAAATTGTAAAAATAAATCCATATAAAATATCCTAACTTTTAAAAAATTAAAATTTGTGTATAATATAAAATTTAGTTTTACTTTTTTATGCTATTTATATATATATATAATGTTAAAATTTTTATGTTTAACGAATCTCAAATAGTAAAATTACCGTGTAGTAAGATTCCACCCAACTGATGCCGCATAATTTTTTAGTTTTTTTTTTTATGTATGAATGAGTTTCGGTGATATGAGTTTTCGGTAAAACAATGTAGATAATGGGGTTTGGGTTAAATATTCCATTTTCATACATGCATTTACTATTATCGCTGATGATATTGTCATATGAAGTTGCACCAAATAAATCCAGGAAAAAACCCTATTTTCTATAGTGAAAAATTTTATTATATATTTTTCGCTTGATTTGCTTATAAACCGTATTCAGACTTTTTAATTTACTATCTGTTAACACAAAAAAACAAAGTTTTATTGGACGCGTTTTTTTGTGCATCAATGTCAGGATAAATATACTTATATTTATTTACAGCATTTTTTATTTTTAAACAAAAGATTTTCATATTAAAACATCAAACTAAATGTTTTCTTAAAAGCACATAAAACATAAAATATGCATTAATTTAAGACTTAACTTTGATAGACTATTTAAGTTATAGTTCAGCGAATTTTTTTACAACAATTCTGTAAAATATTAAAAGCGGGGTTTTTCAATTCTAATCAAGCATAAATTGCGGCTTTTTATAACGCACAATACAGCCATCTAGTTATTGAAGACAGAATTTTATACAATAAAAGTTGGCATCTTGAAATATTATTAAACTAATGTTTGTAATATTAATAATGCATGCTTATATAACAAATATATTTTTGATCTGCTTTTTTATTTAGCAATTATCTGCGCTAAAAAGATTTTTGATTTTCAAAAAAAGAAATACGAAAAACAAACATAACTGCACAGCTTTCATTTAAAAAGGGTAACAGAATAAGATTTAGTAGAAACCAACTTGTAAAATAAGATTAGCAAACTAAGAGCTTTTTTCTTTTCTTTAATTGCCACAACAAATTAAAACTGCAAATGTAACACAAATGTGCTTTATATGCAGTTTTTAGCACGTAGAGCAAAGCGCTGCTGTTTTTTGGTATATTATGGTCAGCATCTTATGTTAAAAATGTTTAATATTGCATTTTTAGGTAAAAAAACAAACAAAAAGTAAAATGATGTATGTTATTTTGTCTTTTTAATACCTTAATGCTTGTTATTTTATGTATTTAAATAACTTGCAGCATTTTAGAAAATTTAAAATAATGTAACTTTTAAGTGAAAAAAATACAACCGTTGCACATATGATATCATTTTGCGTCTTTAAAGGCTATTATGCAGTTTGCGTATGTTAAAAATGCACTTACGAAGGTTAAAGGTCACTGATAAATGGAGCTTGTCGAAAATTTTGCCGGATAAAAAACTCTATGCTTTAATAATAAAAATTACATTTTAAAATCATAAAAAATCCTTTATGTAATATATTTATCACCTAATTGCAAACACACAATTTTATGCATATAAAACACTTGTGGACTGTTTTTAAACCTGTTTGATAAACCTGCTTTGCCCTTTGTATTTTACTGCGAGATTTAAACAAAAAGGGATACCTAATATATAAACTAGGCTTTCATATATGTATTGTCTTATTTTTATATGAACAATAGTATAAGCGGTGTTTTTCAGAGTATATTCCATATTCTAACCATAGTTCTAAACCATAGTATTGTTTATGATGTTTTGCAAACTATGGTTCAATTTAACATGATACAAAACACGAACGTATATTTTTTAACCATTGGTAAAACATTTTTGCATACCAGTATGTCATATCAGAATTCCAGATGCAAATTCTGAATCTTCGAGTGACTTGCATGAAGATTTATGATGTGATGTGCGCACATATCCAACTAGATCGCTACTCGTATGGACACAGTAAACGTGTCAAAGACGAAAATTAGAGAACGAGTAAATGGTAGCGTTAAATACAATCGGCATTTATAACTTAATTCAAGCATAATTGCAGAATGGGCATCAGTTGTTTAAATTATATTTAACGTTGTTATATTAAAGTATACCATTAGTAAAACAAAAAGTAATTAGAAAGCAAAAAGATGACCTTGCTATGCCTTTTTTTGTTTCCAGACATACAACAAATAGTGTTTAAGCTAAAAAATTTTTATTGCCACTACTACAGTTTTGTAAATAATAAACTCATTTCTAAAGTTATTTTGTAGCCATGTGATACCAAAAGTAATTAACTCTCTATTACGGAGGAATTTAAGAAGTTAGATGTACAATTTATACAGAAAAGCATATTAGACGGAACATCTCTGGCCGTGGATGTAACACATGTTTCCATCAATGCACCCCTAGGTAGTCCGGAGCGATATGTACATAGAAAGGATGGCATTTGGTCGTGTTTTGGATGCAAGTAGATGATAAGTTATTATTTGCCACGTATTTATAATTTTTTGTGACTAATGCCATCTAGCATATTCGTGCGAAAGATGCTAGTTTACTATGGTCGTTAAAGATCAAATCTTATTGCATTAATTTTCTATTGGCGATTCTGCTTTTCCGAAAATGCCAAATTTGCGCAAGCCATATAAATATGCACTAACAGAAATTCAAAGCACCTATAATTAATATCTTTCCCACAGCAAATGACAGTTGAAAGAATACTTAATTGTCTTAAGGGCATTTTACAGGTTTAATTGTCATAATGTATGGAACTAGCAGTAATTTTGTTAAACTTTTTTTTTGCTTGTGGATTACATTCTCTAATATAAATGTATCGAACTTATACGCGTAGTGAATACCTGGATACATTTAGGAAAAAAAATATATTTTTGACCACTCGAGTAAAGAGGGCGATGAAAAAACAATTGAAGAAATATAAAAATCGTTATTTATTGTTAAAATGCTATAATACAACAGATAAAACCAACAAAATTCTCAAAATATAGCTTTTAGTAACTTTTCATTTTTTATCTGTGTATAATTTTAAAAGAAATAGGCATATCATTGACTTGATATCTTTTGTAGTATCATTTACGGCATCCAGTTTATTGTCAAGTTTCTCAATTTAAGTATGCATTATAATTTATTTCACTGGTTCATTTGTTTTTGATTATTAATATTTTAGCATTGCATTGTAGTAGACTTCCTTTTTTTGATTCGACATTTTCATTTCGTCGATCATAACTTGTATAATGTTTACCATTTCCTGGCTTTAGTTTAACTTTTCTTTCTTAAAGAATCTTTATATTAGTTCATTTTAACATATAGAAGTTAAACACTACTATCATCATCATCATCACTTCTTCTTTTTTTTCTCTTTCACTTCTTCCTCTTTTGCATTTCTTAAATGGAAACTCACAATTGTTGGTGGTGTTACCGATGGGTGTCAAAAAAGTACAACGCAAGAGGAATGTATAGTTTCCAGGATGGTACACTGCTTCCTTTAACCACGCGTCAACATTTCTTGCTTTTTATATCTCTTGCGAAGAGCATTGTACTTATCTCTTTTTTCTCCCTGTTACATCTTCACGTACCGTAGAGTCTCGATAGTAAATCAAAAATCCTGTAAAATAAGGCAAAAAATTTTTGCATTAAACTAGAAATATTTGGTCGTTGACTTGAAATTTCCAACTTTTTTTTTTATTTTTGTCTTTAAAATTTTCTTACTATCGAGACTCTACGGTACTTGTTTCGCTAGGTTTGACCACAAGGTCTATATCTTGTCCTCGATCACCTGCGGCTTAAAACTCTGCGATCCACTCTGGACTATGTCGCATTTCGACGATTCTTATTCTTTTCTTATCTGACCATTCATATTTTTTATTTTTCATAGGGGTAAAAATTAAAGAGAACTATAGTGAAAGAAAATCTACAGTGAGCTACCGTGGAAGTTTTTTTGAACCATGGTCCAAAAAAAACCATGGTAAAAATGAAAAAATAAACCATAAAAAAATCCCATGGTATAAACGCACACAATACTTACAAGGTACAAAAGTGTATTCAGGTTACGAGAGTTACCATGGTAAGATTTTGGAATATACCCTTAATATATCAACCTTTCAAACATACGTAAAAAACAAAAATTTATGTTAAACAATTGAAATATGCTTCTTTAATTTATTAAAAGTGTTAGAAAAGCAAAAAAGCGGCAAAGATGATTTTTTTCTTTGGGCGTTCAATATACCGGCAAAATTAATGGTTTATTATATTGCATAAATTTTTCGCATTAAGCACCTAAATTTAATTAAATACAATGCCTTAAAATGTAAATAAAAACGTATTCAGTTTAATTATTAAGACTTTGTAATACAAATTGGCTCAAAGGACAATTTAAATGTTTCCAACGCATGTAAAATGCGATTTTAATGTTTGTACGTTAATATATTGCAAAACCACGGTCAGGCCTAATGTTATATTTTTAATTGTTTTTTTATGATATAAATTAATCTAAAACATGTTTCTACTTTGTCTCCGTACAGTTTTTAAACGCGCAACTTTCTCAACATCACCTGGTAAAATATTATAGCAAAATGACGAATTTTTCATTAGCCATGTTTTTACTCGCGTGGTAAAACTATTTTGTGGGGATAGAACTTAACGATAGTAACTAAAAACTAATATCAGACCTGATTTTTATTCAAATCTTCACTTTAAGATTAATAAGAAGTGTATTTGACAATTTAAAGCTATACATTTAAATTTGCATTTTTATTATGCTAGTTAACCCAAGATTCCATGTTTTTCCAATTGTGCTAGCTTTCAAAATCTTATGATGTACCAAATCAAAATATCCATAAACACTATTTAAGTATTTTTGGTAAGGTTTTCATGCATATATATAAAATTACACCCGTAAAAGTATATGTTAATATTTATTTAATATTTTGAGCGACTATGTAATTGCGCTAAAATTATATAATTGCCAATACTTGTAGAAGAATGCATTTTGTATGCACAATAGTATGTTTTAAACTTTTTGGTTGTTAAATACGAGTGTTTTTTTGCAATTGAAAACAAAACACTTGAAAGTTCGCACCAAAAATGCATTGCCCCATTGTTGTAGTATTGTACGAAAAAACGATATATACAAAAATTTGCCCATGAAAGCACATTTTTTTCTATCAAAAGATGCAATATATACAATATAATTTAAATTTTATACCTTATTTTATTTTTTTAAAACAATACCTGATTTTTTATTTATATTTTATTTAAAAAATAATATAATAAAATAATTATATACCACTTTATAAGAAAAAAAAACTGGTACATATTTTGTTTTGATTTAATTATTGTTATTATATATAGTGAATTGTATTTTCTTATGCGTTTTAGTAAGTTTTGTATAAAACTGGAACGTTTAATACCAAAAACTCGAGATATAATTTGTACTGACTTTTAAACAGGGCTAATTAATGTGGTATAAAAAACGCACATCCGCATCCATATACAAATATCTGTCTATATCGAATAATGTATACTGAAAAATTTCACATGGAATAAAAAAAATACGGGGAATTAAACCTGTAAGAAGTCGACAAAAATTATAAAAAAGTTGACATATATAAGTACACTAAAATCTGTTTTTATACATACAATATGTAAATTTATAATTCACGTTTGGTGCGTAGTCTGTTATATACATTCCACCAAACATGTCCAATATATACAGATTTACCTGCACACTGAACAATATTGTTTTGATTTATATAAGCCTACATAAAAAGCAATAATAAAAGTTCCACAAGTAATTTACATATTTTTTTTCGAAAAAAAATTCCAACGTTATTTTTTACTATATGATCCGAAAGCCTGCCGTAGTTTACTTTTATACAATATAAAAATATTATAATATATAAATTGCCAAAAAAACATCCGTACTAACATTATTAGGAATATTTGATTATCCAAATTTCTAATTAATAAGAATAATATTTTGATAACTAAAACATATCAAGTTTTATGAGTAATTTAGGTACTACTTTTTTTTTGCAACACGAGAAAACATAACGGTTCATAGGCTTTGAACGAAAAAAAATGCACTTCTATTACTAATCTACTAAGGTATTATTTGACTAGGTTTTCCTGTCCTGGTATACATATGATAAAAATGTTAACGGTTCTAAGTATATGAAACTCTTTTTGCAGTGTTATTTTTATTATCACTTAGTCGAATATATGTTTTTTACATGTGTTTGTGGGTGTTGTTTAACATTATTTCATAAACTATACTCTTTATAAAACTACATGTAGAAAGTTCAAGTAAAATAGTACCCTTTCACTTTAAAACAGTTTTTGTTTTAGGAGGACCAAAAATTTTTGTCTTAAATAAATCATAAAAAAATAATCTAAAAATAGCAATGCATCTCTATTAAAATTTACAACTTAGAAGTAGTTTCTACAATATAATGTAGAATTATAGAAAAAAAAACATGCTGACCATAATTTACCATAAATGAAACATTCACATTTTTGGAAACTGCGTAATTCAGGGGTTTTACTGTAAGCAATGTGCAAAGATACTTCGTTGCGGTGCGAAATTATAAACCACATAAGTTTCATACAAACACGAAAAAATTTACTGGTATATTTATTCCTTGTTTGAAGATATAATAAATCTCAATGTATAAATCTATTACATCATTTTCTCGGAATTCCAGACATAACAGGTCTTTAGAAAACATTCAAATTTCTGTAACAAAATAATTTTTTAATTTTTAGTTTTGCAAATAGCGAAAATTGTGATTTTTTTAGAGTACAAAAAATTTACGAGATATTTATTTTTTTTCTGATTAAATAAGAACACATTGAACGAACTTTATATACATGCACATAAATAAAATACACGTTTTCCGAACACTTCTTTTTGCACTTATTCATGTTTTTAGTTTTAACAACGCTAAAGAAATACTCGACAATAAATTTTTTGACTATAAAACTGGTTTTTGTTTTTTGTAAACTAAATCACAATTTTTTTACAAACAATAGACCATATATAGGTTATTCGCCAATATATATATGCACTTTTTTCTTGTAATGAAAAAAAAGGTGTTTGTACTTAGTTTTTTTTGCAGCATACAATGCAATTTAAATGTAATAGTGTGAGCTTTAACTCTTTTAAAAAGTCTATTTCTACGCAAATGAACACGTAGTGTACTAAAGGAACACTAAAATGCACACAATGTAATAGTTGTATTTTTTATAATATTTTTATCTAATAAAAATTGATCTTATAAATTTCTAAATGAGGAAAGTAACACGACGCATTAAAATATATATAAAGTTCTAACAACTTTAGTGCATTTTACGCAATTTTTCCGGGGTTTCAAACATACATAGGGACTATAATGCTATAGCGGTTTATTAAATTAACACCGTTTATGATCTCTTTTATTTCAATATATTGGGTGGCATAAACATGTATTTTACATAACTGTAATCTTATAGATGTTTGTATATTGCATATAGGATCGTTTTATATGTAAACGAATCCTTTAACGTAGCAAAAGAGAACTAATAAAATCTTTAATATTTAATCCTATCATTTATGTTGCAAATAAATATTCTTACGTTATTTTTTGCAAGTTTAAATCATAACGAATTGCCTTTCTATACATCTAACACTTTTGTTGTACATATAAAACATAACCTTTAGCCCTTTACAATTATACTTATTGACTGAAAGTGCTTTGTAAGATAATATATTGTGCATTTTTGTACTATTTGATGACGAGATAAGTGCATCGTTTGAGACGTATAAGTTTATTCAGTAAATCAATCACTCAGTAATTTTTTATTTTTATTTGTACATTTAGTTAATGTAAACTTTCTTCTATAAATATTTGGATTAAATTAACTATACGCGTTGTTTTACACAACAAAAAAAAGCTTTTGTTTTAAGGCATTGAATTTTTTAAGTAGGATTATATCATTAATACCCCTACCTTTACAGTTCAATTCATTAATACATTGGATTTTGTGCTTAATTTTATTAATGTTCATCAGGTATATATATAATATATAGATAAAAACATAGGTATTGACCCTTTTGCGTATTTGAAAATTATATAATGCCTCTTTTTACGCACAAAATTTTTAAGGACGATAAGTATCATCTTTTTCGTAGCACCAAATTAAAAAAAGATGTTATATTATCATCCTTTTTACACAAAACAAAAAAAAAATAAATAAAAGTTGTCTTTATCTTACAAACACTTAAAACCAAAAATGAAAAACCGATATATTTTTGTTAGGTGTTCTACAATAGTTAGTTATGACGGAATGGCAACTTTTATTTATATTTAGGGTTTTAAATAAAATTTCGTTTCACCGCGTTCTTATTAAGTTTAATTTTCATACACCTCTATTTTAAAACTAAAAAAAAATCCAAGAAAGCGAAAGGGGTGCTGCAAATAACCGATTATTTAAACATGCAGTTGTTATACAAAAAAAATATAACTTGCGTTTAAATTTGCTGTTTAGCATTTTTTTGCGCGTTTAAAGTTTTATTAGGTTTTATAACATATTAAAATAAATATAATGGTGTTAATTTTCCTAACATGAATTAAAAAATCGAGGAATTTTTTTTTTATTCGTGCGAAATAAAAATTAGCAAAGACTTCTCGTATTTACATATAGAGCTTCTTAAAAAACTTTGATTTCTTAACAGCAATTTTTTTAGTTGTATAAAATTTTTCAAGTTTTTTTGTTAGGGCTAGGCCTATGTAAACCATTACAAATAGAAAATATTAAAAATAAGAAGACGGCATTTAATAATCATCAATTTTTTATTTTCTGCATTAGGTTTTAAATAGGCTGTAAATGTGCCTTTTACATATTAGATATTTAATTACTAGTATTTCCATAAAATTTTCTGATATGGGGAGATTATATTGTTAGATGTTGGCGTTATTTGCAAAAAATATATTCTGTACAAGCAAAAATTTCGGTAACAAAGTTTGACTAAATATAAACAATATTCATATTTTTTTATTATAGTAACCACGAAAGCAAAGTTTACTAAGTTTTCCTTTGTGGTTAAACCTAAGATGCCGTAAATATATCCAATAAAAATATACGCAAGGCAACTCACGGCATAATATAAGCTTATTACTTTTCGGTTTAACCCTTACGCACTTTTTTCCGCATAAATGCGTCATCTAAAACACCCCTAATTTGGGTTCGAAAGCATATAAGCGGTCCAAAAAAAGCTCTAATTTTTTATCTGGACGAATATATGCGGTTATAATTAGAAAATGATTATGCATCAAGAGTAACTTAACAAGGTTAGGAACAGCAAAAAAGCGGCAACAATAAAGCTATTATATGGATTTTTGTATGGTGTGTGTGTATCAAGCAACTAATCACGTAGAAACTCTTGTATTCCTGTGTATTAGATCTTATATTTTTTTATGGAGTGACAATGCTACTGTACCTGTATGAAAGCACAGGAAAATGCACTATATCAAATGGATCAAATTAGACGGAAGACGGAAAGCAATAGAATTGAAGTCAAATATGTCATATGCTACACCATAAGAAATAAACAATATTGCATTTCAGTTATTTTTTACATAAAATTGTTAGTATTCTTTGAAACTTATAAGAAAGTAATGATAAAGAAATAAATGATAGAATAAATTTATGACACTTCTTAAAACAATTTTCATTTTTTTCATACCAAAAAATTAAAAAATATGACATAAATGACAAAAGTTAAGCAATTATCGTATTTATTCTGTAGCGTAAAATTGTGAAATGGCATTTCATTTAATAATTGCAGCATGCATATACAACATGGCATTAATATGAATGAAAACGATATTTCGGATATTTATATTATATTGAATCAATAAAAAAAAACAGTCTTACATGTAATGAATGTAGATTTTGTGAAACAGTGTATTTTTTTTACTTCTCATATTTTTTCTTTATTCAATCCATAAAATTTCGTTTATGATTGCAAATAGTGAGATCGATAAGTTGGATAAGACATATTTAGTTGATGATGATTAGAAGCTCGGGTAATTCATACCTTAAAAAAAAATAGAAATAAAAATAAACTTAAAGAATCAACCTTGAAATGTGGATTTAGCGACATGTTTTATAGACCGTAAAAACTAGAGTCATTTACTACCGTGATCCTTGCCTCCCCAATACAATTTTTGGGTTTTTAAACTACAATGACTGATTTCATTTTTTAATATATAACGATTGAAAGTAATTAGTATGCAGAGCATAGAATAGAGGTGAATGAATTTATAAAATTTGAAAAATACTAGTATATAAACACTAAACTTCTATTGGTATAAAAATTTACATATGAATATGCCCTCTTTCTTCATTGGAGCATTACTGGCGTAAAAAAATCAATTGTATCACAACAAAAAAAATGTAGCATCGGTAATGAAGTTGGTAACGCTTTGTAGAAATAAAAAAAATATTTACATACTTTTAATGCTGTTTTTTTTTTGCAAGAAAACGAAAAATCTGAAATAAAGTAAATAAAAATGGATATCCTCATTTTATATTTTAATACAAGATTTAATAAAATATATATTCCCGAGCGATTACTTTTAGTTGATAAAAATTCGTGTAAGTGGAAGGGTAGAGGGGAAATAAAGTATACTTCGTAATGAAACCCGTTAAAAAGGCGTTAAAATTATATGCATGTTGTGATTTAAGAACTAGATAAGCATGTACGTTGTCTTTATATTCGGGCAAAAAAAAACACGAATATTGAGATTTTAAAAAATTTGACATGCAATCTTAGCCTTCAAAATCACCATATTTATATGGATAATTTATATTCATCGACATTATTATTTGCATCACTAGCAAAAAATGGAATTCGGTGTTGTGAAACACTTCGAGAAAACAGAAGTGGGTTAGCAAAGCTGAAAGCAGAAATTTAAAAATACAAAAAGGGGGACTTTAAAACAATGACGAATATCGATGCAAATTTAAGTGGTTTTATGGATAATGGCCCTGTCACAATACTTACGCATATACACGGAGAATAGTAAAATATAGGTTCTTTTTTATCTAAT
>JAQFYM010006003.1:0-12344 GCA_034694785.1 Agrenia bidenticulata
AAAGAATTATATCGTCTATTAATTCTTCTTGGATATTGTAGTACCTGTAGAAACAGTAATTGACCTGCCTTGTCCAATTCTAAACAATAACGTACATCAGAAAAAAAGTAGCCAAAAGTAAATTAAGTATTTTTTATATTCCTGTACTTGAGCAGACAGCTCCTAGCAAAGATCTTACCATATTGTGTCAATTTTCAGAGATACTTTTTATAAGTGCTTTATGTTCGGATGATGCGTCTACTTGAGAAATATCAGTATTCGTAAACAAGTACGGTTAAATGCACCCTACATCGAGTGACCTTTTTATGCTAGATAGAATTATTAGAAAAGTTTTGAGCAACAATTTTTCGCGGTTTGCATTTGAACAGCACTTAACCCTTCCTATTGTGTTTTGGTTAAATATGCATGACAGAAGTGCGCAGGAGTCAATACTAGGCCTTTCAATATACAAAGTCAATTTTATTTCATAGAGTACATTTTTTGCTTACTAAACAACTATGAAACGTAGTCTTAATTTGTACATAATCAGCAAATCCGCATAATATGTCTTGTATATTGTCTAATGATTGCAAATTTGTTTCCGTACGAACTTTTTTGCAAATTTTTTGTTTCATAAACAATTTTTGCAAAACTGGTAATATTTCCTCTACTATAATATTTATCGTTTTATATAACACTTTTACAACTATATTGCGCACCTACAGATAGATGCAATTGCGTTAAAACACTTATTTAATCTATCATTAAAGGGGGGTACAAGCCTTATACACGAAATTATGCAACGTTTGACTTTATCATATGCAATTTTTTGTATTGTGTTTAAAAGTATGCACGAAATAATCTTTTCTATCCAAAAAAAAATGCATCTTTAGTAAATAATATAGCAAATGCGCCAAGCATCTATATGCAAAAGTTTTTGCGTATATTCTTGCGAGTAAAGTCGACTTTTTTACAAACAAAGTATCGCATTGTTAATACTTTAGCTTAAATCATATCATCCACAAACACAAAAGCATTTTGTAATGGATTCGTATACCAGTGTATACACAAATCCAATTATGTAGTATTTTAAAGCCGTATCAAGGTTGACAATAAAAGCGAACACTCGTACGGCATACCTATTAAAATACATATCAACGTTTTATTCCGTTTATTTTTCCAGTTATCTAGATCCATTTTTACTAGTTCAGACTTAAACGCTTTTTTACATATATCTAAAATCGTGTAATAATTTGACGACAAAATATTACCAAGTGTAAATCCAGTGCCCGGTATGTATCCTGGGTTTCGAACCGATAACGTTATGTAAATTGACAATGCAAAAATGCATTAAACACGAAATAGGATAGCAAAATAATAATGCCGCGTTTTTAAGCATTTTTTATGTTTTTCTAGGACGGTTTTACGTACCATCACTGCTGGATACTTAGCCATGCGGTTATATTAGTTTATGTCTTCGGCCATTTAAACTGATCGTTTTATTTTTGGTTTGTTGTTGTAGGTTCGAACACTGTATTTGTTTATAAATTTAAAAAATAACTTTATATACAAACAATTTCGCTTACTTTTT
The DNA here is from genome assembly GCA_034694785.1 of Agrenia bidenticulata. NCBI lineage: Eukaryota > Metazoa > Arthropoda > Collembola > Entomobryomorpha > Isotomidae > Agrenia > Agrenia bidenticulata. Next base: position 1,571 of record JAQFYM010006003.1, read on the forward strand.
GACGAGAATAATTTATTTGTATATTTTATTATCTATTTACTTACGTCATTGTACCTAAAAATGGACCTTGTTTGCTAGGTTTATTCATATCCCCCATATACTCCAACACAGGCACAAAGATTCTTGACGTTTTTCTTTTTTAAAGTTGTAGATAATAAGATACACCCCACTTAACTTGGGAAGTGCCTCCGTCAAAGAAAAAAAAATAGAGCTAAAAATTTGAAATGAGTATAATTGTATTTCTCCGTGGTGGAAACCCACGTAAATAAATCTGCATATCAAGCAAATAAGAACAAAGCATAGCTAGCGACAGACCAGAGACACTACCGGATAATTTAAACAGACACCTTTGACTAGGCACGGCCTTGCCAGTGTATTTGAAATAATATAAACTTTAATCTAGGGCCAGACCAAGCGTGTCACAGACAGTTATGGATTGCAAGGGGGGAGGGGGGGAGGGGGTTGGAGGATGGGAGCCTGCCCTTAACCAAAAGTTGTAGACAAAAGCATAGTACTAGTACAAAAACTCCAAAAAAAATATTTTAACATAAACAGATATATAATTCTATTTTCATATGAAGAGCAATTAGTGCCTGGCGTAAATTTAAGTTACGATAAAAGGTTTTACGGACGTATTGTTTTTTTTAACACAATTAAAGAGTAAAAAATCATTTCATAGCTGCCTGTAGATTGTGTTGTATTTGGCATACATAAAAATACAGAAATAACTTTTAATTGTTAGTGTTATCGCTGTTAAAATATAATGATAAAAAAATCCTTTTTATTGCGTATATAATATAAAAAAACGTGTTTAAATGAAAGGTTGTTATAATTGTATTTTCCATAACAGCATTTAGCGGATTTCCATACCTTGCGGGTATGTTTGAACGTAGCTCTAGAAATAAGAAAAAACCTGTTCCTTTCTTTTTTATGCTTTTTCGGCTCGAGCTTTGTCGTGGTTGATATAACATAAAAGATGTCATATTGCAAATAAGCTCTTTTTTACGTTTTTGTAAACAAATGCAAAAAGAAAAATGTTATTAGGAATCAAAAATGAGTGTGTTCGTATTCAAAAATTATAAAAAAATGACTGTTTCTTTATGGCCTTTGGCAAATAAATGATATGTGTTTGTTGTCGTTTTTTATGTCAAATTTGTTTACTTGACACTAGCCGGCTTTGGGAAAAGCAATTGCCTTTAAACTTTTCGCAGATGAATAAAACTTTAAACGTGAATCATATTTTTGTACAAGTTTACACATGGCACACGCTTATCTATCACTACTAATAGTTCTCTGTAGCCTAGCCACCGAGTAAAAAGGAAACGAACATGCCACATAAATTTACTATTTTTTAAGTATATAATAAAAAACACTACAGGGTTAACTTCTAATACTTGTATCCAGTGTTTGTTATACAATATTCCTCGTGCTATGTGGCATTTTAACAAAAAACGATTATATGAAACATTGGCTGAGTACCGCAAGTAAGCAATGATACCGCCTTTTTTTTTAAAGACACGTATGCAAAGCAACAAATGGCAGAAAGCATGTTTTAATCAATCTATACATATTTACAGCAAAAAACTTTGCGTTTTTTGGTAGTCTTTAATTTATGCTAGTATAGTTAAGTATACACAGGGCAGCCAAATAAAAACTCATTTTTAGCTAATGATACGGATTAAAAGTCTTCATCGTATTTTAGACATAAAACATAACCGGCTTTTTTAATTTATAACTATTGCTTGTATAATCTTACCAGCGAAGCATAAATTATCCTAGGCATACATGTTTTTTTTGATCCCAAATTCTACACGAACCCCTCCTTAGATAATCATTAGAACAAATTTACTTTATAACGGCTAATTTGCCTTTACATAGGTACTTTATACGAATTTTTTCTTTTAATGCGTAATTATGCAGAAATGCAATATTTTGAAGCAAATTCTTGCTTAGTTTATAGGAATATATTGGAGCAAGTTTTTAAATTTTTTACTTTAATCATGTAATGCTTTGAGTCAACACTTACATTACGCCATATTTTTATTTGCATAATACTTACTTAAATACACTCGACATCTGCATGTATAAGCTTAGATAACAGTAAGGGTATATGTTCGTGTCCAACAGCAAAATGATTAAAAGACATATATCATTCGTGAACACCTTAAGCAAGTAAAATGTAAAGATCAAAAAAGCAACTTATAGGTTTTAAAGTCTTCCACTATTTTAAATCTTTAAAAATTACTGATACAGCATTAACGGAGTTTTCGCTCTTCTTTTTGTATAAAAAATGTGTAAGCAATTTGCAAAGCTAGCAAAAACACGCTTTTTGACATGTACTAAAATGAAGTTTTTACTGCATCTTATATATATATATATATATGTTTCGTCGAAATACATAAAACAGTATTTAGAGACTTTCCAGCAAGAAAATGTTATAAAAAAATATTTATAGTTAAAGATATTTTTTTTCGTAAAATCATGCACAAAAAGTAATATAACAAAGCTTTAATTACCAGCATAAAATTAAAAAAAAAATTATTTATTTTATTTTATTTTTTGTCAATGGCACCTCTACAATAAAGCCGTTTTACATTTCGTGTTTTTAAAATAATTTTGTTTTTTTATCATTAGTTTTTTCAATGTTTTTTGTATTTTAATTGCGTTGTTCGCGTGGCTACAAAATTGTATTAAAACTGTATAAATTTTTGCAAAAAGTATCAGTGAAGAGATAAATATGTGATTTGTTTTTTACACGTGCTTATGTACAAAATTAGCAAAAAGTATAAAAGCAATGTAAGCGAAAAAAAATATGATCTAGAATTGCAAAAAAGATTGCCAAAAAAATTACATAACAGGACTCGCATACGGAGCCATCTTTTTGATACAACACAAAAGACAAAAACAAAAGTAATAAAAGTGTACATCTTAACACAAGATTCATATTTTTGTAAATAAACGTTATTAAAAGTTCAAAAAAGTTTTTGTAACAAAAAGAAACGTGCGGTTCGCTTTTAGGTAACTATAAAACCCTTGATAAACACAGTATCTATATATTTTACTATGTCTTTTACCTCATATGTTTTTTAGTCGCTAGTTAACAACATTTATCCATATGTATTACAAACACATCTTTATTGTCTAGGAATATATTTAGATGTAATTTGACAACATGGCATTATGCAAAGTTCTTTTTCAGTCTGTTTTTTAGAAACAATTTTCAATTATAAATTTGACCACATCAAATACAACTGGAAGCACTAAAAAAATATAACAAAAATCTATATATAACTGTATGCAGAGTTACATTTTGACCCTTACGGTTATGTTATTGTGGTTAACTATTTTAAAACACAATTTTTCTATAACTTAGCAAAATTTAAATGTAAAGCAGTACTCTTTTATCAACGACATACAAAAAAGAGTCTAGTGTTGTCAACCATTTTCAAAAAAAACAAAAAAATATTGTGTTTTTTAGCTTTTGTTTTTTCAAAGCATGTGCATGGTATTTGCAAATCTTGCCATAAAAGTTTGGCTAGAAACATTTTACTACCTTTTAAAGATGTTCTCTTTTTTATCTAGTGTGCATAAGATAAAAAGATGAACTCTGCAAGCAATTTATTATGCCGCTGACTATAAACTATTTACCATAATAATGATATAAGTAAATCAAACCTAGAATAACAATCTAGTGTAAGTTTTTATACAACAAATTTTAGTTTGTTAGTTTTGGATGTTGCCTTCTTGGCCCGAGTGTTAGTTTTATTAGACAAAACAGACATTGAAATGATGCTTCTATTTATTTTGTGTTGTCATAAAAAAAATGCCTCTTTTACGAAACCAATAATGTTTCATATCTTATCTTAGAATTTTCCTTATCGAAATATTCGCATCTTATCGCATTCCTTGTGCCAACCGACCCGTTGGCGTGGTGAATGCAAGTCATTTGCGATTTGTTGTGCCTACGGCGCAAAAAATTGCAAAGATGAACGGCTAAAACACACCTCTTTCTTTCTCTTTTTCATCTTGGATTTTTCGGGATTTTCTGGATACTTCTTTCGAGTATCCAACAGTTAGTATACAAATTAAACGAATAACATTTAAACATTACACGTGTAACGAAAAGAAGGACTATAGCAATATATATGACATAAGAAAAAGAAAAACTAAAATTCACAATAAATAACGTCCAAAAACGTGTGGAACTTACTGATAATTAGTACCCGCGGCATGTCTTGCTTTATTGGTGTATTTTTGACATAAAAAGTAAGATCCACTTGTAGTTGCAAAAGCATTAAACCTTTGTTATTTTGCAAAGAAAAAAATATATTTTATGCAATAAAAAATGCTTATTAATTATTTATATTATAAAAAATAAAAGAAGAATAAAAATATAAGCGAACTGATTTTAAAATAAATTCTGATAAAAAACACTGTTTCATTTGTAATTTACAGAATATATCAGTCCGAATATATATAAAATATAGTAAGTTTTTTTTTAGTATAACATTTTACATTTTTAACACAAAAACACACTTAAGTTTGTACAGAAATTTTATTTGTATACTTTATGGCTTTTTGCTGACATATCAATACATATTTACGCCACAAATATTAAGTTATATACATTAATAGCCCGCGTAAAAGATTATGCTGCATTTCGTTGCATATTTCCAGGTTACAAACAAAAAAACAACGCAGCAAATCGTATATATATAACAACATACTTGCGGTGTGTTGCGAGAAAATAAAAAAAAACATAATTTTCTTGGGTATTGAACAACAATTTTTCTAAATTATTTTATCATGATAATCCGCACTCGAGAAAAAAAGCAAAAAATCTAATTGGTATATAACATTAAACACAGTAACAATTACAGAAGCCGTGATTTAATGTTTTTTTTGTTTTTTTTAATTTGTTTACGTTTTTTGAAAGCAGCATTTAAAACATATTTTAGGGACAGTCAAAAAAAAAGCAGATTTTGAACATTAAAAATATGTTGCTAACACAATAGTAAAACTATAAAGATAATCCTAAACACAAGTTAAAAATATTAATACAGCAAAAAAACATATAGAAAAGTTTGTATTTTTGGATTTTTGCAAATTTACAAGTTTTTGTTTATAATCAAATATATTTACACAAGATGTGTTTTATCCTAAGCCCGAATTCTTATTTTTTACTACTGTAACGTATTGTAATTGTAGCATATAATTCAACATGGAAACGAAAACTGAATCCTGTATACATGTTGAAGTAACACGAAAAAAGACCTTTTTCCGTTGCGTGTCTGTAGTTTTCTTTTTAAAAACATGCGATGGTTAGTTATGTGATTTATAGTCATAGGACAAAAAACCAATCTCTAACGTCTTTGACCACTTTAAAAAAATATCGCAGAATATAAAACATTATCGAGCCTCAAAATATATTTGCTTTGGCCTACTTTACGTTTGTATTATACTTTGCAATTACTTTGCGTAAGTTTTTGTAAAACTATATTTTTAAAATGTGTTTTTTTCTTGATAATATTTTAATAATGTTATTTTTCTTGGAACGATTGTAGTTAATTTTTTAAGAAATAGATACTATTGAATAGCCGATTTTTTTTTGTTAGATATGTTTAAAGTAGTCGAGTACAGCATGATATGTCTTTTTTTGACATGTAAGAAGTATTATAATTTTTTTTGTTTGTAATCAAAAAAGTGCTAATATTTTTGCTGATATACATTTTGTATTATACTTAAAAGGATGCAGCTGCACGCATAAAAAGTTTTGGTACTTTTTTATAATAAAACTTTAAACTAGCCTTATTTTTTCTTAATTATGGTGCTATCAATACAAGAAAAATTTCTTTAAATATTTTTTGTAGTAAAATCAAAGAACGAAAAAAGATAATCGGTTTTTTATTAATTTTATTTTTTAATATAATTAGGGTTGTTTTTTTTATACTGCACATAATTCCTTCGGAAATTTTTTTTCGCCCCCCCCCCCCCCCATCCTCAAAAAAATTTAGCAATCCACCACTGGTTACACGTGTTATACATTTTTCGGTTTTTCCAAAAAAAGATTAAATACTAAAATAAAAAAATATATACTAAATTGCAAAATAAATTGTAAGATGACTAGATTATATTGGTAAGATCAACTGGAAATATTAACGAAAAAAAATACAAAAATAAATACAAACATAACTAACAAGTAATTACATATAAATAAAAGCACCGAAAAATAATAGTAAGATGTAAAAGAACATGCATAGCAAATTCCTATACAAATAATTTGATTTTTTACACAAAAAAAAATGTTTGCTGGCGGAATAAAAATAAAAGTACGACTATAATTCAATTTACAAAACGAAACAAGACATAAGATTTAGAATTATAAAAAAACAGATGCAATGTATGCAGAATTTTACAAAAAAACAAAAAAAAAAATACAGAAGAATGGTAAAGTAATTGCAAAAACCACAATAAGCAATTAAAAATAGTGTAGATTATAGAAAAAGAAATAGATAAACAAAAAAAGAAAGTAAAACTATTGCAATGAGAGAATAAACAAAAATAGTGACTAACTGGATACGACGAAAAGGACTGTTAAGTCAACGGCTTAACCGACAGGATATGAAGTTTAAGATTTAAGGTGTAGAATGACCAGCGACAAAAAAGAGAAAAAAAAACTAAAAAAAGATGCAAAATATTATTATTTTGTTAAAAATAATATAGATGCGGTAGCGGATGTAAAAAAACTAGGTATAAAATGTTTAAGAAATAACAAAAAGCTTCAAACATGAAGAAAAAAAACATGTATCCTGTAAAAAAAGCGCAACTTAACTACGGCAAACTGATAAAAATGGTAAAAAGATACGACTGATTAAAAAAAAAGAACGTAATATGAACAGCGATTGCAAAATACGCTGCTGAAATGTTACTATCTGCTTTACAACGACAGAAATTTAAGAATTAGAAAGTTTTAAAACCGATAAGAAAACGATGGGTCAGCATGTATAGCAAAAATGAAAGTAAGAGAAAGAAATAGATACAGATAAAACTATAGATGAAATGTAAAACACGGCAAGAAAAGCCGGGGTTGAAAGAGAATAATGATATAGGTGAACACTTCAAATGTCAATAAAATCAATTTAAAAAATTTTCTATGTCAATTTATTTCATTTGATTTAATGTAAAGCCCCTTGTAATAATTTATTAGCATGATATGGTCTACCAAAGCAAACGGACATATAAAATATCTATTATCACTAGGTCCGCTTACTTATCAACAGCTCTTTTACTATGTATTGAAATTACTTAAATGACTACTCGAAGAAATATATTTTCATACGCCTTGTATGTCATGTTATTCTTTGCCGTATATCTTTCATCTAGCTTTTATGTCGCTTCTATCTCTTTTTGTTTTTTTCGTCTTTCTCATTCTTAATATCATCGTGAGGGCTTCCAGAACATATTATATACGATTCTTTATTTAAAAAGTACCATGCAACTATAAAAACTGTTTTGGTTAAAATGTTATAAAAAATGTCTAAACACATTTGATAGCTTTAGAAATCTTACTCTCTTTTCCTTTGTATAACTTAAATATATTTTGTAGTGTAATATAAATTTTTCAAATGTTTCATATAAAAAAATAAATGTGGTATTAAATGTAAATTAATTTTGTTATAATTTTATAAAAGTAAACATCAGAAACAAAATAATGAACACCAGCTGTACGATAAAACAAACATGCAACATACCAATGCAAAAAAATGTACATTTTTATTTATACGATAGTTATAAAAGAAAAGTAAATTTCACACGCAACATAGAACAAAATTATATGATAAAAAAAGTCTGAAAAACATACTTAATACATAAATAATTATGCAGATTATATTAAATTTAAGTTTGATTTGCATTCTAAAAAAAAGGTTATATTCATTGATAAAAATCATGATTTACACCTTATTGATATATTCAAATTATTTCTGTAAACTATACACAAAAATAAATCGCTAATTATCGAAGATTTTTGTTAGAAATTATTGCATTTTTTTTAATTAAATGTTATAAAGACCCTCAATTTATTTAAAATCTAAAAAAATCTTGTGAAAACTTCTTTTTTAAGGAATATTGTATTCCCTGTGCATTTTGGCACCAGAAATGGGTTTAAGACACCTTATAATCGTACTTTATTGTTGTCCGGTATAGTCAAACAATAAACGAGCAATGACGATCTGGCAAAACTGTATAAAAACCCGGAAACGTTTAAGGTTCTAGCAAGGATCATATTAAAAACGCCGAGGTTTTAACCACATATAAATACGTGCAAATTGTGTATAGGATTTTTATACGTCTATATTAAAATTAAAAATAATAAATATTGATTTCTAAATATAGTGTTGACATATTATTTCATAAAGCAAAATTAAATTTGGTCATTTTGCAATACGTCTAATTAGGCAGAATGTCGCGTATACACGAGCTACAAAAAAAAGTAAGGTTTAATACTTTAAGCCAAATTTAGTTCAATAAAAAAAGATAAATTAAGAAAAAACCTATGATCGTAATTGCAAAGCTGTCTGCTTGCATGCATGATTTTTATGTATAATGTCAAAAAAAAAGTCAAATAAAAATTCTTTTTAGAAACAAGATAAATCTGCAATAGATATTAACGCATACAAACAAAATATGATATATAAAATTTGTCAATTTATTTTTTATATGAAGTTTTGCATACAAGCAGGATATACGGATTTATGCACAAAATGAAATATACAACACTTACTGAACTTTAAAACGTGTTTTTTATATTTTTTAGTCAAAATAACTTGCTTGGAATTAAATAAAATATTTTTCTCGATACATTGTTTCGATGTCAAAGCAATGTCATGACAAGAAAAACATACCGTTGTTTATGCATAAGTTTCTTGTCGGGGAAAAACTACATTAAAAAATAGCAAAAAACTTTTGTAATATTTACAAAGCAGATTTCCGAATAATTAAACATCAATACTTAATGTAGTAAAATTAAAATTGTTACGTATATCTGCCTTTTTTTTAAATGCATACTTTTTAAAGCAAAGAAAAAATTGTCTTATTTACTAGAAAACAAATGCACGAGAATAAAAAATATGAAAAATCATATTTTTTGTTGTTTGCTATATTTTGCAACATAAGTCAATTAGTTTTTTGGTATTTTGCAGTAGAAAAGTTTTTTATAATTTTTACAAAGCAAAAATAAATACAAGGTCATAAACACATATTATGTATGTCACTACACGTGTAACTTCTGTATGGTACATAACTATCTAGATTCTAGGTAGAACCATGAACTTTATTCTTAAAAATACACACAACCTGCATACATAACATTCTGTCCACGTCATTAACCGCCGTCTTCCTCTATATATTTTTTCAAAGAGATTAAACGGGGTCAAAACAACAGCTTTTTTATTTAAAAAAATGAAACGTGTATGTTTATCTATGCGCAAACCTTTTTATAGTTCTTTAAGCTAAATATCGGATTGCTGAATAGCCAAAGCTTTATCAAATTTTTGTACCCTTTTTTTGCTTTGTAATTATCTACGTTACAGACACAAAGCCCTTAAATAATAAAATACTACAAGCTTATATTTAGATATTAAATATTTCCGTAGCGTTTTGCCGTGCGAAACAAAATGATATACCCATGTCAGAGCAAAATTTTTGACTTATTTAAATGAAATTTACAAAAAAAGGTTGTGTATTTTTGAGCGAACGAATCGGTCGAAAGAGTATTAAAAAGAGGAGTTTAGTTAAGCAAAGTTTTGTATAAGTTAAATATTTTTTAAGTATCTTTAAAAGTTTTCTATTGTACTAAAATTTGTATAGTGTTACAAAAGAGAGCTTTACAGCATCATTACGTTTAAGCAATGTTTACGACATTAAAAAAATATAGTTCATTTAAAACGCTTTTTTTTATTTATTTGTACACAAAACTAATATTCTTGTGTAAAATCAGTCTAATAAATTTTTACGGGAGTTAAAACTATATAATTTGTTCAAAAAAACAAAATTATCATATAAATTTAAATTTAAGTTTAAGTTTTTTTAACAAATCTTTTATGGTTGCAAGGCTTTTTGTGTACACATGGAAACATTTTTTTTCTAAAAGTTTTTGCGGAAAAAAATTTTCATAAACTAGTAAAAAACACCTTTTTCACTTGTAAAATCTACTTTTGTAATTTTTTTACTATACTATACATTTTTCATGTTCTTAAACTCGTTTTTTTATAATGGTTTATTGTGCTTAACCTGAACCGTAACCGCGAGCAAAAGAAAATTACTATTTTTGCGTTTGCATGCATGTACGCGCAAAAAAAAACTGGGTCCATTAATGACGCGTATATGCGTCATAAGAAAAAGTAGAAGGTTGCTGCAAATAATATATGCTATGGTATTTTCGGTTTTTCTCTATGTTTAAATCTGCGGTTTTTTAAAAGTTTTCTATTAATATGAATTTTTTACAGAATATTGTATGAAAATACAGTTATCTTCAAATATTGTAAAAAAGTTCTATTAATAATAATTTGTAACAATTATTGGTCATTAGTGTGTACAGACGAACACCCAGGCTGAGCAGGGAAGAAGGCGCCCCGTTGACAAAAAAAGTTACCTTGTATCTAAGGATGCCATCTTGGAGGAGGGGTGCTTACAACTACCGTAAAAAATATTTTTATGAAAATTGTATTTTTTAATTTTTTGATAAATAAATATAAAAAATTTTTTATGTTTTTTG